>JZLH01S0081553.1:3457-17629 GCA_001188425.1 Eucidaris tribuloides | reverse complement strand
AAAAATAATTTCTTGTTTTTTGTTTTATTTTGTTTTGTTTTTTGTTTTTGTTTTTTGTTTTTTGTTTTTGTTTTTTGTTTTTGTTTTTTTGTTTTTGTTTTTGTTTTTGTTTCTTTTTTTTTGGGGGGGGGGGGTCGTTGACAGTGGTGTCATGGAATATATTTATTTGATATTGTGCGATATATTCATACTTTTCCTCTAAGACCACCAGTGATCAATGCTGTGCATCTGTTACTTTCATTCTGAGTTTATTTTGTAATGTTATCATTTTAAATAATAATGATTAAACTATAATGTTATATCTGTTACCTTATACATAATATTCAGCGAGTCTTGGTGGCCATCGCACTATGGATAATAGTTGAATGCATGTACCATATGGGCAGTTCCAGCGTTACGGACATTACATTCAGACATTTTTTTGCAACTTTGGGGGCTTATTTCTAGAAACCATCATTATCATTATGAACCTATTTGTGGTATTTTCAAACATGTCACCCTGAAGCGTTAAGAGTTAAAATTTGAATTAGTTTCGATTTATCGTTTGGTAGTTATCACACATAATGCTTGCCGTTACGGACATTACATTTATTAGACATGACTTTTCACCTACCAACGCATTTGTCAAAAATTTTGTGAGCTTAAGCATGAAGTGAAGCCAATTTTCTTCTGAAATGGGTGCTGAGGACCTGTTTAAGTTGTAGGATGACTATTAGGTACAACAGATTCAGTATATCCGATACAGGACCATAAATGTTGCGTTACGGACATTACATTTTTAACGTTACGGACATTACACCTTGGACCACTTTTTTAGGTCCTTATATTTATACTTAAAAGCATTTGATAACTAATGTAAAGCTAATATTAGTCATTTTTGGTCCTTTCTTAAATATAAACTACTATAAATCAATTCTGAGGTGTTGTTGAATGTGAAATAATGGGACTCAAAGATTGTGCATTTTTCAAAAAAGAAAAAAAAATTTTTGAAGAAAAGTATGTCTAAATATACTTCAAATGTATTCAAATACCACTCAAATTAAAGAGTTTCATGAGTTCTATTGTGTGATACTAAATTTATCACTGTAGCACATATATTTTTGGAATTATTACATATTTTATGATTTTGAGCTCGGGTAACATTTTTCGCGGAATTGCCCATATTATAGTATCACAAACTACATACTACATATATGTGCGTACATCATGTACATGTGTATCTGTAATAGTGACCCGTTACCACGATACCCTGATAAAGTCGCACAACCCAAAGGTCAGGATAGTGCCAAATATCGTAATTATGATATGAAGTATGAAAGTGAAATGTCCTCAAAAATCAAAAGTTTTATGACCTTCACATGTCGCAAAAGTTTGAATATGTGTATTTTTCACTTGAAGTATTTTTCTTTCTATGTTTACGTTTCATACGATGTGCAACTTTATCACAGTATCGTGGTGACAGGTCACAATTGTATGTATATGTGTAAATGTGTGTGTGTATACTGTTGGTATGTGTGGGTATGATTGTATGTGTATGCATGTGTGTATGCGTGCGTGTGTGTGTGGGGGGGTAGTTGTGTGTCTGTGTGCATGCGTGCAGCTGAGCTTGTAGGTAGTTTAGTTTTTAACTTTCGTGACAATGTTTAAGACACAGATACAACGATTAATACGAGTAATGAGAAACTACTGTCCGGTCCATTGATAATGAAGATAAACGTTTTCCCTTTGCAAAATCAACAATTTTATAAAAGAAATTACTTTTTAATGAACGTTTTTGTAATAAATTATTAATCAAAGATAGGCTTTTATTACCAAACGCGAGATCACCGTTATTCAATACAATCATGCATGTGCTATACGAGTAAATCTCATGACTATAGGAAGAAAATAATATTTGGTCGGCGCCAACTCAAGGCAAACTTGCCGCTCTGTTAATAATGTTACCTGATAGGCCTTTGAAATCACTTTTACTACCATCCAACCATATCGTATCTACTCCCTTTTCACAGAAAAAAGATAATCGTCAGAGAGGGGGTGTAGATGTGGTGATTGGGGATTTGGCGCAGAGTTGAACGCCCTTGTAATCAAAATAGATGCTATTATATAAATTTACTCCTACTCGTATATCATTCCGTATAATAACAATGTATTATTTATTGATGATATTGCCATAGAACAAACAAAATGTATTAAATTTTTAGGTGTGGTTATTAATGAATATCTCAATTGGCATGATCATGTAAAATAAATTTCTACTCCAATTGCACGAAATGTTGGTGTTATGTGTAAATTACGTCATTTTATACCCCAAAAAAGTCTAATCCTCTTGTATAATTCACTCGTCTTACCTTACATTTCTTATTGTAATATAGTCTGGGCAAATTCCTACAGTAGTACTAATTCAATTATTTTGGTACAGAAGAAAGCCATACGTATTTGTGCTGGTGCTGATTATAGAGCTCACACAGATCCACTTTTTTATCAACAAAATCTTTTGAAAGTCTTAGATATTCACTTTTTGCAGACTCCTATCTTTATGTTTCGCTACAATTTGAACCGTTTACCTTTATATTTTATGAACATGTTCCAGTTCAATAAACAAATTCATTCTTTCTCCACGAGACATGCCAGAAATATTCATTTATCAAATCCTAAGACTCTTTCAGCACTCAAATCTATTCGACACTCCGGCCCAGACGTATGGAAGTCTTTGTCCTCCGAGATTAGTAGTATCTGTTAGTTATATTCCTTAAAAAAAATCTGTTAAAAATATGCTGTTAACCCTGTATAAATGAATTAACCTTTTGAACCGTTCATTTATTGTAAATTGAATTCTAGTCTCATTTATTTATTCTCAGCCAACCATGCTTGCCGTAGTATTTAGGTTACCAGTTGCTGTACTCTCGCACTAATATCTTGAATAATCATGTACACACGTGTTCATTGTATCACAGAGTGCTGGACGAGGACCTTGCTTATAATTTATTCAATACTTTTCTTTCCTCTGCTCTAGGCTGTTCTACTCTTTCCCTCACTTTCCCGCTATACCTTTCTTTCTTTGCATCACGAGAGTACCTGTTGTAGTTGTTTTAATTTGTATTGGGTTTTTTCTTGTATTACGTGTATTATTGGGTGTCCTCCTGCATGGTCATTTAGTTATCCTCTTATTACATTTATTATTACTCTCGTCGTATGTTTGCTATAATCATGATAATCGTAATTAGCGTATCTTACCCACGGAAGCGTGTCTCAGATTCACCAGAATAGGAACCTACACCAATTAACTCCTTTAATCAAAGCCACAGTCTAATAATGACCACATCTTCCATGCTCTAAGTGTCTTTGATAAGGTCTGTTAATAAAAGCCCGAAAAAATGTATTTCGAAAGGATTAGCCTATTTAGTGCATTGAAAACGTGAAAATCTACAACTACTCGGGTTGACCCTATTCATAATGCACACTTCCTTCCATAGACTTACTGGTGTAGATCTAGATCTTATACTTTACCGCAGTGGAATTGTTCATTCACGCATATCTTGCCAGTGGCAGCATAAATTTCCAAACTTTTGTATTCTAGGGTGTTTATTTGTCTATTAAAGCACTACATATCACAGTTTGACACTTTTTTCCTTATGTCATTAAATGAATTGCGACTTTAAGATAAGTGTGACCCCGACTGACGGGGATGACGCTGCACGCAATGTCCCACATGTCACTACTACACATTTCAATCCCACTTGAGTGTATTATCATGGAACTAATGTAACTCCGTGGTTTTACAATGCTAGCCGGTCACTGGATGTGCCGTGACTTCAGAATTTGGTACGACGGGTCTTCACCGCTTAAGGTCGTTCAATGTCCTTTACGTCCCCAGATATACGGCCTGTTGAATCCACAATCTTATTGAAACGACATTTCGCGTGTAATTGATAAAAGCATCGAGGCAAAACACACACTACCGAAAAGTATGTATCGTGCCAATCAATACCTCAAAATCTGAGCGAAATGAAGTACAGAAATGGCATTTAAGGTGATTTTTTTATTGCATATGTCATTGCAAATGAAAGTCAAAGATTTCAGAAGACGAGTGATATTTCTGAACAATGTAACCAGTTTAAAACAATCTGAGCCAGGGGCGGCGATCCGTGTTTCGGATTGTGGGGGGGGGGGGCGAAAGTGGAAAAAAGAAAAAAATGCCAAATTCTATGACAGGATTTTGGCGCGCGAAGCGCGTCGAAAATTTGACAGTTTTGTATATTTGATGGCATTTTTATGCTAGGTTTAATGGTTTTATAGTGCTTTCCAAGTTTCCAATGCTTTTTAAACAAATCCTTGTATTGCATATTTAAACTTCCAAGTCTGTAAATATTAATGGGGCGGGGGCAAATCGTAATGGTTGTGGCTATCGCCTACCCACCCCCCCCCCCGAGGACGCCTCTGATCTGAGCTACATGATCTCCATGCTACTATATTTATTTATTTATTTATTTATTTATTTATTTCAGATTTCTTTTACCAGGGAATTCCCATTCAGTGCCGAAAAGGCCTGCTTTCCAAGGGAGCCCTGTTATTAGTTCTAAAAAAAATGAGCCCGGGGGAAATTGCAATTCAAAACGTCAATTACCTGCTTTATAACAGTGAAGTGAAAATCAATGAGTGACTGTTCTGTGTTATAAGTTGTGTTTGTCCCTAGGATATTAATTTCCGTACTGATATTAATGGATATGTTGCTGGCGACAACACAAGTGTATGAAATTTTGTGCTCTGTGGTGTTTATTTGTCCATTTTTAACACTATCATGCTGTGGCCGTCGTAAGCATAATGAGGGAAGAGCGAGTAAAAACCTGGTATTGACATTTTTCTTTAAACTTGGCTTCGACAATATTAGCAAATGCCTTTAATTATAAAAAAAGAACCAGAATTGTGAAATTAATGTTTTTATCGGGATTGCGTAGAAGGCAATTTAGTCATGCTAATAGATATATCAGAAATTTATTATTAGATGATATACGATTTATGAATGTGTAAAACATTTCGAACAAAACTTGATTGTTGAATATTAAAAATTTTAAATTCATTATACATCAAACGTGCGGTAAAAGTGTTTTCAAGTGCTCATGGTATAAATTCATCATATTGCCGTATTTTCTTCAATATTAAACGTGTTTACTTCAAAAAACACATCCACCTCAAGGCCGTTTTCTGACGAGATCATTGAAAATGAATGAATCTGGTGCACCCACTTTAGATCAGGTCTACAAGACAGCTGTGCTGTTATACTTTTTGCACAAGCAATTTGATACTCAATGATTCTCCCCGCCGAATCAGAGTAATAAATGTTTATCTCCCTATATCAGGTCGTTTTGAGACATCTGATGAGACCAATAAAAAGCTGTAAACTTAACCTACATATCAATTTTTAAGTTCAATCCTCTTAAACCATATCTATACAGGGTGGTCGAAAACAACAAAAGCGGTATCGAACACTTCTCCTTTCTTCTGAATCTATTCACAGATGCTAGAAGATCTGTTTCAGAAATCTGTTTTAAGATGATACCAAAATTGATTTTTCGGTGTTTACGTACTTTTTGATTTAATGATTCTTTCGGGCATTGTTTAACAATGTTTCAAGTTTGAAAAAAAAATCTGAGTAATATAATTCTACAAGCTATTACTGTCTGTAATGAAATTGAAGCACTGAAAATATATATGTACTTCAAAACGATCACTTATTTGAGTTTGAAAATACTAGTCCCCATAGATTGCTGAGCTACAATAGTCTATCGAATGATGTGTTTCAATAAAAGTCTATCAGATGTGCGGTTTATAATGTGTTATTTATATAAATTTTGCTGGCGTGGCAGCACTTCCAAGTTTTGTATGAAACGTCACAATTACCAAAACGCCACTGTCACACGAATCTGAGACGCCAGTCAATGATATCGCCTCATTAATATTTAGGATGCGCACGCAACCATGAAAGTGTATATTACGTAACATACTTTTCAATAGACTTAACAATGACAACAACTTGACACGTGATTCTAATTATGCAAACTGCCAAGAAATGTCAAATGGGTTAGGGTTATTTTCAAGGATACTGGATCTCGAATGGTAGTGGACTAGTAAGATAAACCAAGTTAACCTAATTATCTACATCAAATCTGTGCAAACTGCCAATAGTCTTCAAATGCCACAATCACCAAACCCACTCTAACACGAATCAGAGACGCCACACTCTGACAGCGCTTCATTGATAGCCATGGTTTACGCGCAACAATGAAAGGGTTTGATACTATACGTAATATCCTCGTCAACAGACTTAATCCATTGAGGACTAAGTACGATATATCTCGAGCTGGGCTCTAAGGAAAATGCACGTAGTAACAAAATCAAGTCGTCTCCAACGGGTTAACAATGTCAACAACTTGACACGTGGCTCTGATAATCCAAACGGCTAAAACATTTTAATTTAGTTTTGGTTATTTTCAAGGTAACCGGGTCTCGGATGGCAGTGGACTAGTGTTTGATCATTCTGGTCTCTTTCCATTAAAAGGCAAGTTATGCCCACCTAATTGTGTAAACTAAATCTGTTAAAACTCCTAATAGTAATAGTCTTCAAAACGTTACAATCACCAAACACCACTTTCACACGAATCTGAGACGCCATACAATGACAGCGCCATTAATATTCATGGTGCGCGCGCATCTATGAAGGAGTCATGTATTCACGGGTATGTATTTGTCCATTCTGACACTATCATGTAGCTCAACACATGATCAGACATCAAAGTTTGACATTTTGCTATTACCTTGAATTAACACAATTTAAACAATGTCTTTTAGTTTAAAATTAGTGTTCAGTTAACCCAGCTCTCTGTTCTTCGTGGAAATTAAACACATACAAACCGATACAAATACCTGAAAGTCACTATACGGATATTATCTGTCAAACAAGAAGGGGACATATTGATCAGGGAGATAGAAGTCCACCTCTGTGTTTTGACATACGTGTTTGTTACTCTAGATCGTGCCAGCCGAAATATACCTAACTTACTGAAGTGCTGCACATCTTCAGTTCGTGTGTACAAAAGTGGATTGTAGTGCGGCAAAGGTGAGGGGGTTATTTACCCTTATTCAGGACGTGCCCCCAATATAATTTCCCTTAGAGCACCTACTGGTGGGTCAGGGAGTTCTTGCAGGTTAGTTGCGAGGATGGTCATCAAAAATAATCAAATAAAATGGATAACGCGACTGGAATTCAGCTACATACATGCTATATTATGTAACCAAATGCACACACCAATGCTAGAGGAACCACGTCTAAGATTTTCGTATGAAAAAAGGCGTAATTGTAATTGGCATTTCATTCTCGTGTTTGTAAGGTGGCCCTCGAAAAAAAAAAATCAACAGTTAAAGTGGGCCCCCAGTTTTAAAAGGGGAGAGGGTGAGAAGCACTGCCTCAATGTATACTTCATTCTGTAGGGTCTGTTTCATAAAGCTGTTCGTAATTTACGCATGAATTTACGAACGACTTGAAATATGACAAGCCAAATATGATTGGAAACTATTGCTATTGCTGATGTTCAAAATCAGATTAACATTCTTACTCTTAACAATCATTTAACAAGCATTTCAATGCAAACTT
This sequence comes from Eucidaris tribuloides, assembly GCA_001188425.1. Taxonomy (NCBI): domain Eukaryota; kingdom Metazoa; phylum Echinodermata; class Echinoidea; order Cidaroida; family Cidaridae; genus Eucidaris; species Eucidaris tribuloides. The sequence goes on along the minus strand of JZLH01S0081553.1, from coordinate 9,981 downwards.
TATTTTCGGGCAAAATGTAATTGACATTAATCATGCTTTCTTAAAATGACATGAGAATCTTTTGGTATTTTACTTGACACTTCATATTCGAGTCGTTCGTAAAGTCATGCGTAACTTTACGAACAGCTTTATGAAACAGGTCCTATTGCCAGAAGTGCTGTTGTAAAATCCCTGAAATCGATTGGATACTACCAATGATGCATTTGCGCACGACTGTAAACTTAACTTTTCATGATTGGACATCATTATTTTGTCACGCATGAACTCTTTTAATTATGTTAAACTACGTGTCAATCATTGGTAAATGAATCCATTACTCAGTGATGTGTTACTAATTTGCTCCCGACATCCTGTATGTTTAACTTTATTGTCGATATCGTTTGCTGCAAAAAGTAAACGAAACGTGCTCTAGATGTAGGCCTGCTAGACATACATTATCAGCTTGAATATCATGAAACACAACCAAAAACGTCTGCTTGTGGCTATTTGCTGGTAGTTTCGTTACATGGTTGTTGTTGTTGTTGTTGTTTTGTTCAATGATTATTTGATGCATAAAATAAATTGATATCGCCACACATCAGTGTGTAATATTTGTTACACGCAGCCCGTGAAATTTACCGCGCGGTATGAAAGTGCGACGATTAACAATTGAAACTATGCATGATCATATACACTCCTCTTCCGAACATTATTTTTCATAATGTTTTCTGTATATTCTGGGTTACTTGTCCCTGAACAGGAATCAGTTTCATATTGACTTGAACATGAAAATGCATGTATTATGCATGTGTCTGTGAGTGTTTGTACATGTTATGCGCAGTTTATTTCCCATTTATGCTTGTATTCGAATACGTGTCAAATGCGCATAATGACTGCATTATGTTGCGATTACAAATCAAGAGTCCTAACTCTTTGCTCTCAACCATTTTAATAAACCGATCTTTGTTGTTCAAATTGCCTGTCTTTCATTTTTGATGCGTATGTTTTGTGACTGTAGTGCATGAATCTAGGTGTAGATTGGTAGATAAACATATACATACAAATTATGCGGGTGGATGGAAAGATCATGAATTGTATTCGTTGCTATATTAATTTCTTGCATCGACGTACGTTAAAAAAAGCAAATTTCTTTCTGAGGACCGTTTCATGAAAGTTGTCAGTTCTGATTGTCAGACGGTTACCATAGTAACAGTCAGTACGCAGTACTTAATTCTCAGCCAATTAAAACCACGGATTTTGCTGACCTTGTCGGAAAAAAACCGGACTTGTCGGATATTTTATCCGAAAAGTCCTTTCATGAAACGCCCCCACCCCCGATTTGTCTTAACTCCTTACACGCTGAATTTATTTTGAAGGGATAATAATGACAAATGTTTTTTTTTTTTTTTCTTTGAATTTTGATTTTTTTTTTGTTGCAGTATTGAGAATAGTAACTTCTCTTTAGATATTACTTGCGCACACTACTACTAGCTATTTTTTAGGGTCTCCTGTACGAAGGAGAAGGAGAAAAGTATTTATTATGATTGTTCAATTTAATTGTACGATTGTGGACGGATGCAACATTAGCTATCAAAGGGTTAATCAAGATACCAACAGCAATTAAAGTTTAAAAAAATCGCTAGTTGGTATGTGTAACAGTATTACACACACGTAGTGTTTGCATAAAAAAGTCATTATTGCGCGTGTTTGATATTTCGATCATACGTGTACTATGTTTGCATAATGAAATAATATTCTTTGCTCATTCATCCTATTTTTGTTTCATTCTAATGTGCCATTTTTCTTCCACACTAGGGGCATCGATTCATTTTTCAGATATGGGGGGTGGGGGGCAAAAGTAAAACAAAATGTCAAAAATTTTCGACGCGCCGACATTGAAAAATGTGAATGTTCTGAAAAATTTTCATGTTAAGTTTACTGGTTTTGTAGTGTCTTGCACTGCCTTTTAAACATATCCTTGCATTACGTTTCATGAATTTTTCAAGTTGGTAAAATTATTGGTGGGAGGGGCAAATCAATATGTTTGCCCCTCCCAGTATTTTCATTGGGTAGGCGACTGCCCCCTGCCCCAAAGAATCGACGCCCCTGGTCCACACTACCAATGACTGATTTCCCTTTTTTAGCTCATCCGGCCCGAAGGGCCCGATGACTGATGCCAGTGGCGTGCCCGGCGTCCTCCGTCCGTCCTCCGTCCCCGTCCTCACAGGTTGAAAATGCTCTTCTTCGTCATTCTCAACGATTTTGATTCTGAATTTTCATAGATAGACTAGGTGGGATTTAACTTCTCTACACAAATCGGTGAAATTCTTTATATTTTTTAATTTATGCATTTATGTCCGACACAAAAATATGTCTCCATCATTTCTCAACGATTTGATTTTGATTCATTTATTTGCCCTAGGCTGAGTTATGCACATTAAACTTCTCTACACAGAATTTGAAATTATACTCCATTATTAATTATTGGTAATTTATGCAAATATCCCCAACAATAACAAAACATTGCTTCTTTTCCTCACATTTCTTGACCCAGTTCATCGGTTTGTTTTTGTCTGACTGATAGGCTAGCTGGTGCTTCAACTTCTGCCACAAAAATTTGAATTAAACTCACTATGCAAATTTAAAATTAATCAATTATGCAAATTAGTGCAAATTTTTCGAAATCACAAAAAAATGCTCTGTCTCCTTCATCCTCAACCAATTTTAATGTGACACTTTATTTGGTAGGCTGATATGCACATCTAAAATTCTACACAGAATTTTGAAATTATATCCATAAAAATTGGAATTTATGCCAAAATTAATCCCAAAATAACAAAAATGTCTTCTTCTCTCACATTTCTTTGAGCCGATTTTATCTTCTGTATGTTTAGTATCCTGATTAGCTAGTGGGGCTTCAAACTAGCACAAAATTGGAAAAATTAAACAATTAGCCAAATAAAATTATAATCAATTATGCAAAATTTATGCAAAGTTATTCCAAAATTTACAAATGAAATTTAAAAATGCTCCTCATTCATTTCTTCAAAACCAATTTGATTTATTTGCATTTATCTTCGTAGCAGCTAAGTTGTACACTAAACTCTACAGAAATTTTAACTGTTTGTTCCCCATTATTTATAATATGTAATTTATGCAAATTTATTCCAAAATAACAGATAATATTTCAGTCTTCAGTTACATACAAGACCGATTAATTGGTGCCACTGTCAAATTCTTTTTCCAACAACAAAAATCAGTTACGGAGCCCCGGAAAGATCCGGGATGCCATCATATATAATCAGTATTATATTATTTTTATATTATTTTTATTTCAGTCTCCTTCCATGGCATCAAAAATATTTTTCTCACTCGATTTTATATTCATGCTCCTTCCGGGACATCAAATTTTAATCTTTTCCAGTAATTAAAATTGTACCACGATGAAATTTCTGAAATGAGTGGCCGAACCGATGAGCCCTACGCTCATTGGACGTTTCTAGTTCTCTTGATACTCTTCCACAACACATAATATAGGCGTACCCAGGATTTTTTTAAACACTCGGGGAAACTTTTCCATGGTGCAAGTTGCATGCAACAAGCAAAATGGAACACACACACACATACACACGTACACTACGACACGTACACACTACACACACACACACTACACACACTACACACACACACTACACTACACACACACACACACACACACTACACACACACACACACACACACACACACACACACACACACACACACACACACACACACACACACACACACACACACACACACACACACACACACACACACATCATCATCCAGTCGAAAAGAAAACTGTTCATGGCGCAAATCGACGCAACACGCACGAAAGTAAGGGTCATTAAGTCCGATTAGAAACTGTTCTAGGGTGCAAATTGATATCAAGTACGAAGGAAAATGATCTATGGTGCAAATCGATGCTGCAAAAGAAAATGTCATCAAGTTTGCCATCGTAATGTTCTTATCATCATTACCCATTTTTCTTCCATTTTTATTCTGGAAAGAGTCATGTTAAACAAACACACCCGGTTTGCCTATGCCATGACATAGTTCTAAACCTTCGTATCATGCATTGGCACTTACCATAGGCTGCGACGCGATCTGGGGCGACCAAGTCAGTCCAATTCTGGCACCACCCACAATCTAGTATTCCATCGACCAACATACATGTACTATCGAACGTGCCATTGTATTCCCACGACCACTTGTTGAAGCAGTCCCACTGGCCTGTATACGGTAGAAAGACATAAGTGGTTAGAATATTAAATTACCACGAACCAGTACGAAAAAAAGGGGAGGTCTTCAAAGAATGATTCAATTTTGTCACGATAGTAGCATCAATTTTGGTGCGTACTTTTCCACTATTTTAAAGTATATTTTTTTTATTAGCGCCTTAAAGGCATCGTATAACAACGTTTCCAGTTATAAAAAAATCTGAGGTACATGATTCCTCATGCTACCAGTGTCTTGGATAAGGTCTTCAAATGAAGCCCTGCAAAAATTGCAGTTCAAACGATCATTAAGTGCTTTTAAAGACTGAAAAATCATTGAGCGACCATTCCACTTTTTCCTCATAGACTTTGATATTGCAGAATTTTCATTAGCTGAGAATAATTCATGTGCTGTTTTTTTTTTATCTGTATATAGTTTATTAATAACTGCATAACTGTCCAAAGTTGTGTGTTCTAGGGTGACGATTTGTCCATTCAAACACTGTCACATATGTCAGACAGCAAAGTTTGGCAATTTTTTTTAAATAGGGCTTCCACAGTGTTAAACTATAGTGTCTTTAATACTGCCGGGATTCTTGATTTCATAAAAAACTGAAATGCTATCTCAACATTTAAAAGGGCCGAGGAGTGACCACACTTTCGGGATGTTGCATTTAACCTTTAACCAGCTCAATATACAGAGTGTTTATTAAAAAAAAAGCGGAACCCAACTTCCACCAGGAATATTTAATCTAATAAACATAATTATGTTTATTGCAATACGTCATCGCAAAGATAATTTATTGCTCTTTCATTTGATACTATATTTGTAATAATTAAGCCTTGGGTTATCGAATTGCAAACATTTGAAATCAACAATGTCAAAACTGCTTTGCACACAAGATTCGGGTCTGTTCATCAAACAGGTCACAGATGGTTATACAGTGCGTATCAAAAAAAAGTAGACACTCCGAAAAAAATTATTACGCAAAAAAATCATGATCTACAGATTATTTTTTGATATGAATATTTTACCTAGGATCTAAGATATCTGATGACACTGTTGGTATTGAAAGTGTTTCACGCATGAGTGAGCACAGCCCACTTTTGTCCAATCGGCCAAAAATGCATTTGCGCACAGAATTGTGTTCTTATAGTCAATGTTCAATGCCTCACAGACCGGTCCTGCAGAAGCTCTCAACTGATGTGCACAAGGATTGAATCCTCAGCATGCTTAGAGAAGAGCTTATATCAATTTTGTGGCAAAAAAGACAAAAATGAAGAAATGATTCAGAAGTAACCCCCTAAAAAAGGAGAAAATGTCATGTTTGCAAAATGAACTGTGAATTGAAGAAAATTACATTTCTTATTTTAGGGGGTGGAGTGGGTTTGCATCTGAATCATTGCTTAATTTTTGCTTCATTTTAAATCCTCAGCATGCTCAGAGAAGAGCTAATATCAATTCTGTGACAAGAAAGACAAACTAAAGCAATAATTCAGATACAATTACCCACCCTCACCCCCCTGAAAAACAAGAAAATGCATTTTTTTAATTCACAGTTCATCTTGCAAACATGACATTTTCTTCTTTTTATGGGGTATATCTGAATCATTGCTTCATTTTTGTCTTTTTTGTCACAAAATTGATATTAGCTCTTCCCTGAGCATGCTGAGGATTCATTCCTTTTGCACATTAGTTGAGACTTCTGCAGGACCGGTCTGTGAGACATTGAACATTGACTATAAGAACACAATTCTGTGCGCAAATGCATTTTTGGCCGATTGCACAAAAGCGGGTTGTGCTCACTCATGCGTGAAAAACTTTCAATACCAACAGTGTCATCAGATATACTAGCTCCAAGGTAAATATTCATATCAAAAAATAATCTCAAAATCGCGAAAACAATTTTTTATATTTTTTTAAGAGTCTACTTTTTTTCTATACACACTGTATAAGTCACTGAGACCTCCCAAATTGTTAAAGATCTGAATCTTGCGCGCAAAGCAGTTTTGACATTGCTCATTTAAAATGTTTGTAAATCGATAACTCAAGGCTTAATTATTACAAATATGGTATCAAATGAAAGACTTCTAAATCATCTTTTTGATGACGTATTGCAATAAATATAATTATTTTTATAAGATTATATATTCCTGGTGAAAATTGGGTTTCGTTTTTTTTTGCTAAACACTCTGTATAGATGTTAAATCCATCTGGATAAAAAGATTGATCTAACATCTGGAGAGTGTTGTGAAGTGTGTTTACTCCTCAGTCCTTTTGGATGT
>JZLH01S0081544.1:0-10116 GCA_001188425.1 Eucidaris tribuloides | reverse complement strand
TTTAATGTACATGTATGTTTGTATTTTGTGTGTATGTGTGTGAATTTGACATATGTGGTGTATGTGTGTCTTCTGTTTTTTTGACCAATCTTGATACTGTTAGGATCTGTTTTCTTTTTCCTACTCCCTTCTGTGTCCTTTTTTTCAGTGTTTCTACCTTCCCTTATCTTCCCCTTCTTTTTGTTATCTTTTCTTTACCTTCTCCTTTCCTTTTTCTTTCTTCCTTACCCTTCTCTTGTCCCCCTTCGTTCTTTGCTCTGTGCTTGTATGCAGTGCAGTTGATATTACTCAATCCCGCATAGGAACTCCTACAATGTACTAGTCTACGTTAGGCAGACGGATTCCAGAATCTGTAGGGGACTGTAAACTGGCTACATGATTAGACAAGCATGGTGCCTGAGTCATTGCAGACTCTGCCTGGTTCGTACTGTAGCAGCTTATAGTTATCAATCTTAACCAGGCAGTGAGGCTCATAGTAGATATATACAGAGATCTATTTTGAAACAGTTTGTTCAAAAGTGATCACCAAAGGGGCGTAACAACTCACACAAGTTTGGACAGCATAACATTATGGCTGTCAATGTAAGCCAACATAGCTTTAGTGTATGTCATCTGTGTTAACTGATCTGGTGGGCTAGTGGACAACACTTTCAGCACATTGCATGCTACAAAAGTACATTTTATTTTATTATATTATTATTATTGTTTTGTAAATCACTATTACCCCTAAGCCAGAATACCCAAGTACTGATGTGCATGTCATGTGACCACAACACTGGGCTTTCACCCTTCTCTTTTCAGTGAAGTGTATAGTAGTAAGGACAGTACTTGCTGCAATTTTATTTAGGGAACCACCAACCCTTTAAAACATACATGTTAAATAGATAAATAAATTTGATCGTAAGATCTATAAAAGATTCAGTAGTACATTGCACTAACTTTTACAAAATTATCAGTTTGTTACTAGGCATATTTCAATATATATTGTCTAAATTATCACATTAACCTGTGGAAGACAATTTAATAATGATATACCAAAAGCACATCATTCTTAATAGATTCTACCCAAGATCTTTGTAGCTTAATCCTTAACAAGTTAACTATGTGTCTGAGATGAGACTGTTTTCCTGATCTCAAGTGGGTCTCAAGGAACAATAGATTTGTTGTAAGTCTTGTTTCAAGACACATTTTAGTACTAATTATGAAATTATAACATTGTTTGTAGTCACACATTTCTGTAACCACATGTACTTGTAAACTGCCCATGAAACTTGTCTTTCAAATATGAAAACTACTATTATCTTCATCCATTGTCATTGTCGTTCTTTCATCATCATTGTCATTGTCGTCTTCATCATCAACATTGACACCATTATCATCATCATTATAATGTGGTGGTTTTGAGTCGGTTCCTACTAAATGGAGACTGAACAAAAGATAAAGCTGTATGTGTACATGTACAGATCAAATATCAACCATATCAAAGGAACTTAAGGAAGTAGTGTGAATCTAACAGTCCAGAAACTGTAGCATTCAAACGTCACGTAAAAATAACCTTTACAGCATGATAGTGCTGGCAAGCTGACAAAATGACTGGAATTAAAATAGAAACTTTATCACAGCTGGAGCTCATCTTATGATGATAATTTTCTGACTTTAAAGGGAAATGGCATTACTGGAAGCAGTCCAAAATGCGTCAAGAACCAAATGAGTTGAAAGGTATGCACCAACATTAATACTGACTGGAATAAATCTGGGCTGGAGGAAATTGTTTTGAATTTATTTTGTTGATGAAAAATGAGCATATTACATGTACATGTACATGTAGTGTATGTGTATGCCAGTCATGAAAGACATGAAATGAAGTATGCCCATGACAAAAATTGAACTCATTTAAAACTACACAACAAATCTGCTGTTAGAGCAATATCTTCCAGCAGTTGTGTAATAAGGAGGAAACATTTGATAAAACTTTGAGAGGAGAAACCTTGAATAATGTATTTGATTCAAGAATAAGTTCAACCCATATTGCTTCTATTCCTGCTATTTCTTTTAAAATATATAATTAAAAGGCAGAGAATGTCTTTTACATCTGTGTAAACTTGACTGAAATTTTGTTTGTTTGATTTCAGCAAAGGAGGTGGGAGCCTTCTAACCAGCATGACCAAGTCGTTTCGGAGTCTAACAAGTGCAACAAGTCCCTCACCAACAAAGGAAGATAGGTCACTGGCCCAGCCCCCTCTCTCACCCACAGACCGCACCGATAACTTGGAACAAAGCATGATTAGGGTAGGTAGTTTGTGTGAAATATTGTCAACACTTTGGTTAACCCCTGTATTACCAGACCCAGAATATCACATGCAATCTCTGTGGAGGTTTGTTGAAATGATGCTGAAAGGGTTGAGGTGATAACTATTCAATTCTTAGCTCAACCTGTAACCCATTGAAGATGGTTTGATTTTGCTTTAACATGCATTTTCCATAGACCTCAAGACAAGATATCTTGTGTCTAGTCTCCAACAGGTTAAAACATACAATTAAGCAGTGTGATCTCATTTACAAACATCCCTGAAAACCAGGAAAAGATAACCCATGCCCTTGGGCTATTGATGAAGGGCATATGTGTGAAATCTGGGGGTCAGTGATTACGTAGAATTTGAAAAATGTGAAAGATAAACAATAGCCGTTTAGTGTACGTTCTATGGTAGGAATTTTTTCCTTGCGAGAAAAAAATTCAAATCAGAGTCTAACGGACACTATAATTCCACTAAAACTGAGTTTTTTGCTCCTGTATTTTGCTGGAAGTTCCCAGATGGCATTTTCTTCTAAATGCCAATGTATTTTCACAATGTTAATTTTTAGGCATGCAAAAGAGATCCCCTGCCTTTAAGTCATTTTCATCTCAGACATTCAGAGATCAAAAGGTCTATCCATTTCAGACGATTAAAGGCAAGGTTCACCCTGACATCAAGTTGGTTTTAATAAAAGCAGAATAATGAGAGAAACATATTAGTAAAAGTTTGGCGAAAATCCACCAAAGAATAACAGAGTTATGAAGGTTCCCTATATGTCATGTTATGATGTTATATAAATTCCATAAATTGCCATTTTTTTAAAATGAGTCATGATAATTGAATGGGATTTTTCACAGTAGCGTATAGGAAATACTGTTTCTGATAATATATTGAATGCTCAGGTAAAATGATCTTCAAATTTCTGAGAAAATGACACTTTTATGGAATTTATCTTACATGACATATAGGGAGCTGCTCGCATGTGACGTCACAAAATTGAAACTTTGAACCTTCATAACTCTGTTATTCTTGGGTGGATTTTCTCCACACTTTCACTAATATGTTTCTATCATTATTCTGCTTTTATTAAAACCAACTGGATGTCAGGGTGAACCTTGCCTTCAAGAATTACAGTTGTACTTAGACAAATGATTTTCAATATTTCCACTGGGACATCTAAAATATGTTCAACAGAGGCAAGATTTGAGTTTGAAATTTGACTTATCCGAAAACTCCTGTTGAAAAAGACACAAAGCAGATTGGGACTGTCACAAATTATTATTTCTTTGGCAGCATTCCATATATAGAGATAAAATAAGGTAACTGTTACAATCACAGACTCATTGCAAAATATATTTTGATATCCAATGCACCTGGGCATACTGCCAATGTATGGAAAAGTATAATGCGATAACTATTTAAAAAAAAAATGGAGATACCGTAGGTGATGATTCAACAAGGCCGGTCAAGGTCATGCCAGGTCAACTTATTTGAAGTGATAGATGTATTTGTCAATCCACAAGTTTTATCAAAAAGAATTTTAAATTTCAGTTTCAGTTTAGGGGTATTAAATTTAAGTGTTCCATCTATATGAAGTGAATATGTTCAGAAGTTGTCTAGATAATGTGTATATTGTTCTTGTGTGTGTATATAATAATTTGCTTTGCTTTATGTGCAAGTGATGAAGTGATATGTAAAGTGGTTGTCCATGGTTAAATGGTCAAGCCATAGCATGTCCATGCTATGCCACCAATATGTTAAATTGCAAAGTTATACAGGGTGGCCCAGAAAGAATGCTACGAGTATGATCGCTAATTTCTTCACCATCATCGGCAAAATGTCATTAATTTTTATTTCGTTGGTTAGAACATTCTTTTTCTAATAAAATGATACCAAGATCATTGATTTTGAGTAGGTCGTTTTGAGTCTAGGTCCATTTTTCGGAGGCAATGCAATTTCCCAAATTTGCCAATTTTTCAACAGCGGCGGTCATCGGAACGTCGAGATATTCTGGTATCTCAGCTTGCCATACTGGACAAACCGCAATGACAAAGGGCTGGAATGCCCTCGCTTTCATAAGGAAGACGATGCGAGCTACATCTCCATTGTCATCGCGGTTTGTCTGGTATGGCATGCTGAGACGCGAGAATATTTCGGTAACTGATGATCACTGGAGTGTAAAAAATAGTAAATTTGGGAAATGACATTGCCTCCAAAAAATAGCCCTCAGATCCAAACACCTCTATTAAAATTAATGATTATGGTATCATTTTGTTGGAAAAAGAATGTTCTAACCCATGAACTAATCACCAATGACATTTTGTGAATGATTTTGAAGAAATTAACGATCGCATCTGTAGCATTCTTTTGGGGCCACGCTGTATAGTTGTGCTTAAATCTATTCTTAGGCCAAGTTGACAGCTTAGAATTGATCTCAATGTTATGATACCCTAAGCCTAAATGGTATTAATACATGTGCAACATATATTGTTGCCACGACATACTGTACTTATTCAGGAAGCAGTACAGCCTAAAAGTTTAAATGATGCATCGAAGGGCAGTTGAAGTCCATTAAAAATTGTTGTACTACTGGTGCATTCTCAAAACTTTTTTTCATGGCATTTGCCAAGAAATGTGAAATTTGTTGTTCCCCTCTGAAGAGGTAAACTATGTATCAGCCTGTATACTTCCTTGTGTAACTGCCATCAGTGTCAAGTATGATTTGTATTGGAATTATGCCAAAGTATTTTCTCTTTATCAGTAAAATACTTTTCCTGTAAATAATACACAACACAATTAAAGCTAAGAATAGAAGAGGTGCTTCATTCTAACAGTTAACCAACTGTCAGACTTCACCATTTTAATTTTTAATAATAATAATAATAAGGAGAAGAAGAGGAAAAATAGTAATAATGATAATAATGAGTATTAATGTGCGCTATACACAAATGTATCATAGCGCTTACGTCAATATAACAACAATTATAAAGAAAACAGATAGATTTTAAGATTCTTTTTGAAAACGTCAAGTGTTGGGTGGGAGATTATTTCAGTATTTGTGGTTATACATTAAAACGTTTGTCACTGATTGATAAAAAACTTTGTGGAATGGTTAGTAAACTTTTATCTGATGTTGAACTTTGTGGGTGTGTAAACAAAGATCAAATGAAAATGTGTTAGTACTATTTGAACCAAATTCCTTTTTGAAATGGAAGCCAATGAAGGTCTCTCAGTAGAGGAGTAGTATGTGTATGTTTAAGGGTTTAATAGAACAGTTTGTTGTACTTTGTATGTTGAAATATTAACAAAGTACATTGTAGTTGAACTAACAGGCAGTGAGTTTAAAGTATACAGTGGTGAATTTGTGCACAACATTAACAAAGTACAGAGATAAAGAGAACTAACATGTATTGAATTATCAAAATTGTGTACAGTTATGTAGTAATCCATATCATCAGACTGAGTGCACATTCAAAATTGTTCATGTTTTTATGTATCAAATGTCATTCAAAAAATATCTCATAAATATCCTGTTGCATTCTTCAGGCAAAGAAAGATTCGGAGTTGCTTCGTTCAGTGGTGTTACCCTTGGAGCAAGAAATTGAAAGTCTCAAGCAGAAGTTATTTGAATCAACAAATGAAAACAAACTACTACAGACGAGACTAAAGGTGAGGATATGACCTCGTTATTAATATCATGTCCATTCACTTTGTTTCCTCCATCTTTGTTACAGTGTTATTGTAAACGCAAAGCCATTTATTCTCCATTAATGGTATTCGTGGTCCTTTAGAATGGAAGGGAAACTAGAGTCAGACATCATACCGTTACTCATTTGTTCTGTTCTGTTGCTTTAAGTGCCCTTGTAGTGCTTAACGTTTGGAGTTTAACTGTGCCAAGTTTTGAAATATATTTTTAAAAACAAAATTGCTGTTTAAATGCCAATTAATATAAACAAGATAATAAGAGCAAAATGAGAACAAAATCTAATTTACTAAATTCAAATTGTAATGAGCACAAACATTTTTTTCAGTGATCTCTATTTACAATTCGATTCTTATACTAAGAAAAAACAAAAAACAAAATACACAAATTTTTACATTAATTTTGAAGTTAACGTAATAATGCATTCACTTGGAAACTGAAATATACCAATCAATTTTTGTATTGCCATAAAGTATTTTTTTCTCATACTCTAAGTTATTGTGAAATATTGATTAAACATACATGTACACACACACACACACACACACACACACACATTCATACAACATACACAAACACATACACAAATGCACCCACACCCACCCACACCACACATACAAGTACACACACATCCCCACACACATTAATCTGTATGGTATCCCTCTATTCTCATCTATTGTTTTTCTACCCCACAAGCTTGATGGAATTATGGTCATCATGGCCATGTTTTGTTGTCTGTACCGCACAAGACTCCCAATGCACACACACATAAACACACACACACATAAATGCTCACACACACACACACACACACACACACATAAATGCTCACACACACACACACACACACATAAATGCTCACACACACACACACACACATAAACATGCACAAACACACACATACACACATACATGTACATGTAATGTCAGTATTTGCCAAACCCTTTTAATACAGAGCTGTGTGTATTTGTTAAATTTCATTTTGTGTATTTTACATGTTTTCAACAGAAAGCCATCAGTAACAAAGACTTTACTGACAGTGGCTCGTTGGATGGCCTTGGAAATGATTCTAAAGATGAAATCAACTCAGTCCATGAAAAGGTGAGATTGAAATAAAGAGACAACTCGTTCTCCAATTATGGCTTTTCAAGTGCACAACATGCGTACTATATAGCTGAACAGTGGGATTTATTAAGGGGAATGTAATATTATTTTCAAGTTTTTGCCAATATTGTCAGAATGTTTTCACACATTTGTATGAAACATATTAATAGCTACCTGATAGCTGATGGAATATATGTATTTTCAAGTGAGCATTGACTTTTGTTCCAGTAATGTGCTAGTAGTAAAATTCATACTAAAAAGTGCAACACTGTAAGTGCTCTTTAAAGTCCAAGAAAAGTCAGGAATTGCATCGGGGGGGGGGGATACTGTCAAAAAAATATTGTAATCACCTTGTTTCTAAAACCTAGGACAGGAGCTGAATAGAACAGACCATTTCCATCATTTCCACTACTTTTGCGAAACAAATTGAAGTTTTTTTTTTTAATCAACAGTAAGAACAACAACAACAATAACAATATGATGTTACTGGGCAGTTCCACGCGAAAGTGGACAAACCAAAAACTTGATAAAATGGACTTATCTCAAATCATTTTACATTTCAATGGTTTGATTGCCTATGAATTATGAAGAAATGATGGGGGTCATCATTTCTGCCCCAAATTTTGGTTCTTGAATGTCATCTTCTAGGAGATTCAGCAACAGTACATAGAATGTTATATGTGGGACTGCATATGAAAAATTCTCAGTTTTATAGCTATTGCTATGGCTAATACTGCTATTGATATTTTTTATCACCAGTAGTGTAGGTATCATTGTAAGAAATGTGTTTCCCAAACATATTTTATGCTCTTTTTCATGTCATTAGCTAAAAGACATAAACAAGGTGCTAGAGACAGAGAAGGCGGCCCGAACTGACCTGGAGCTGTATGTGGCGGTGTTGGGGAAACAGAAGAATGTCATGCAGGAGGAGGGAGATCAGATGAGGAAGGAACTCAAAGAATGTAAGAACGACAAGTTGGAAGACATTTTGGTCCACATAGAATGACAAAAAATAACTGTGATGAATTTTTTGGTTGCCATTACTTTTTCACAATGTACAGGGTTGATCAAACCTAGTCTTATTTTGGATAATGATTTATTTTAAATAAATGTTTATTCTGAAAATCGATGAAAATGTTCTTGTTGGCCACATTCCAAATTTGATAGTTGTACATATTAAGAATTTGAATTGATATCAAGTATCAGAAATGCAGCAGAGAAGTGTGTAGTATTATCTTGTTCATGACAAAAGTACATAATTTATGCCCATGGTAGAAACACTTGAACATCAAGGTATGTGGAGGCTCTATGGCTTAGTGGTTCAGAGAGTGGTATCTCATGTGAGAGATCCCCGGTTCAAATCCTTTTGCATTATTTGTGTCTGTGGGTAAGACACTTCATTTGCAATACTTCTCTCCACCCAGGTGTATAAATGAATATGTGGGAGGATAAGAAACCCTGTTGCAAGCATATTGGTTTAAGTGTAGCCTTAGTTGTAGCTAGGCTAAGAACATTTCCCAGAAAGTGGAGATGGTGCATTCTGTGTACAGGTGTACTGTGGTCTCAGATCGGGGAGGGTACAGACATGAGAGAGCGCTGTAGCACTGACAGACTAAACCAACAGCATTACCCTCATCTCAGTACTTTGGTTTGTGCAGAGGTTTGGTTTGAGAAAGGAGGATGACCTGAAATAAACAAGATGGAAATATAGTGTGAGAGTGATTGCCACAAGAGTGAGGTAAATCCGGCCATCCCTGTTATCAGGGACAAACCCGGATGAAATCTGGATTGGGTATCAATTGAAAATTTGAACAAAAATGATCGTATTTAGAAAGTCATGCATATGATAATACAATGTAATTATGAAAAATTTTCCAACGATCTGGTTTGACCTTTGACCCCCGCAGTCTGCCGTCTCCTGGAGCAGGAGAAGCAGGCCCACACCCAGCTCCAGCAGACCTGGCAGATGGCCAACGACCAGTTCCTGGAGTCGCAGCGGCTACAGATGATGGACCTCCGCCGCATGGAGTCCGTCCTGACTGAGGAGCAGCAGAGGCAGATCGTGGAGCTGCAGAAGAAGGACCAGGAGAGGGAGGCCCAGGAGAACAAGATCAGGGTCCTGCAGGAGAAACGGGAGAACCTGGAGAAGAGACATTCCAAGGAGACGGCAGAGGTACAGTTGGGGATTAAAGGAGAAGTTTCCCCATAAATTAATGTGTATTCAGTGAATCCCAAACGTTACTAGCTATTCAACAATAAAAATTCAAACAAAATTGGACAAGCTGTTCAAGACATATGATTTTTCAACAATATTAAGAAATATATGTATATATATCGCCCTCTGTAGCTGGCTATTCTTCTCAAGCTTGTGATGTCATACCAGAACAACTCTCCATTGTTATCGTACAGGAATTTTCACAAGTTTTCAATTTTTCATGAAAGATGAACATTCACTGTCCTTGTTTCTTGGACATGAGGGCTTAGATGAGTCTACATTTGTTTTGCAAGGTGCTAGTTCAACTGTTTTGTTACTAGCTCCCCACAATTTAATTTTTGAAAATTCATGTACAATAACAATGGAGAGTTGTTCTGGTACTGTATGCAGTGATGCCAACCAGTACGGAATTTCCCAGGGCAGTTCTAGTCTTTTTAGAGTTACTAGGCGGTGCTTTCAACAACAAAAACGTATATTATAATAAGAATAGAACATGAATGACCAAAATAAATGAAACTACCGAACCAAATGCCTTGGTTACTGAAGTGATTTGAATGCAATGCCCAAATTGTAATGGAAATGCCGTGTTTACATTCACTTGTCAGTAACAGAACAAAGGATTTGCTTTATTCATGCTTTCCCTCATAAGAAAACTGTTGGTTCAGCTGTTTCAAATATTTTTTCTCATTCGCACTCTAATATCATTTTTTTTTATGTAACGCTTTTATTGTTTACTGTACCGCCTTATAACTGAATTTAGAAAATCAAAACCTTCCGAAAAAATCCGTAAAGGGTTGGCA
>JZLH01S0081531.1:66848-87148 GCA_001188425.1 Eucidaris tribuloides | reverse complement strand
ACACACACACACACACACACACACACACACACACACACACGCGACACGCACACACACACACTACACACACACACACACACACACACACACACACACACACACACACACACACACACACACACACACACACACACACACACACACACACACACACACACACACACACACACACACACACACACACACACACACACACACACACACACGTATGATGACAGTCTTTGAAACTTATACCCAGTCACTTTTATACATGAATGCTAAATCGGTATTACGGTCATATTTTGATAATTATACAAGCAACACTCCGTAAGCATCGTGTAAGAAATTTCACACATTCACACACGCGCACGCGCACACACGCAGGCGCACACACACGCACGCACGCATACACACACATACACACACATACACACATACACGCACGCACGCACACACACATACACACACATACATACAAATACACACATACGCACACACAAACACGCACACATAAAAACACACAAACAACATACACACTTAAAACTATTCAATATAAAATTATAATGTCCATGTTTTAATTCTTCACGAATTAAGGTATGTGCTTAGATATCTTATTAGGTCATGTGAATGCAGATATTTTGTGATTTTGTGATTGTTTTTATTTACAACGCCTATAAAGATCTTTCAAAAAAATACATTGCATATGTAATTACATTTTTGGGCAATAAGTTTCATATTGTTATTAGTGTAATAATCACAAATGTCAAAAAACACACTTTCTTAATTACTTAATTGATTTCAGTGAATTGTTGATTGCTTTATTTGAGAAGCAAGAAATCACTGGTGTTTCTTGCTGAGCTAAAGAGAAATTCCATTCTAAGATTGATAAAATATTTCGAACCAAAATCGAAAAACATAGGAATAAATCAATGAAAGTTTGAGAAAATCAGAAACATAAGTACAAAGATATAATTTCTTTTAAACTAGAGATGATAACAAAATTGACCACCTTGTGACTTTTAATGTGAGCAACACGCTATTTATTTCGTACACAGCCATTTTTTCGCGATTTTCCCCGAATGCCTGGTAAGCACACCTTATACAAGAAACCATTAGAAAAAATGTAAGACTAAACACACTCTGAAATACAGAAATGAAGCATACATTTTTCGAGAGAATGTAAAGTTTGTGTAACATTTTGTGTAGAAGGAAAATGGTGGATTGCTCAAAAACAAAACAATGTTGTAACGATCACTACAATTAAAGTTGTTTATTTTGTATTTGCCCGAGTTTTCTCAAACTTTCAGTTATGTGTTTCCCCAATTTTACTGCGTCAGCTTGAAATTCTCCTTTCAGTACACTTCAAAGTTTATTAATCGACAGTGGTTCATGTAGCAGTGACGTCGATCGATTTTTAGGGTGAAGTGGGGGAAGAAAGAAAGAAAAATATCACAAAAATTCTGCGCGCTGCACCCATGCAGGAGAGCGTTCCGTAAAATGTTATATTGTTTATGTTCAGGGGATGTTTATGTTACGTAATAGTTTTGTATTTCCTTAAAAGCAGTGGATCTCATTTGCAACCCTCCCATAACACAGCAAAACATTATTCATGCCCTTAAGATATTTAAAAAGTACTTGCCTGTGAAATCTGAAGATCAGAAATCGCCTAGTTTTTATAAATGTACAAAAAACCAATAGTTGTGTAGTGTCACTGTGTGTTCTAGGCACATTGTTCCAAATCTCACTGTATTTTATGGACCTACAGTGTAGGTCCATGGGTATATCAGGCTGATTACAGTAGTTATGTATTACCAGTACAATACCACATGGTTGTTTTGGACAGGAATGCAAGGTCATCTGCGTGCATACACTGTACATTACACGTGTATTTTACCATGGAGGTAAAAGAGACCTACATGCACTGTCTTAAAACAGACTAGTACCACTTGTAAAATTTGTGGAACAGTATCCACAAAATCAAATCCAAGTTAAACGTTTACTATAATTCCACTAAAACTGCATTTCTAGATCCTACACTTTGCTGAAGGTTCTTAAATGATATTTTCTTCTATATTACCAGTGCCTTTTCACAATTTTGAATTTTAGGCCTGCAAAAGAGATCCACTGGCTTTAAGTTGCTTTTCAAACGCAGGTATTCTGGTCTGCAATTTAATCATGTATATTTTTGATTTATCTTTAATGTCAAAACCGTCGGTTGGGGTGGGGGGGTGGGGTGGGTTAATATTTTCATGCGCGCAAATGAACATATCACACCCCCCCCCCCCTTTCCAGTTTCGACGCCCCTTCGCCATGAGTGGGGGGGGGGGGGGGGGGGGGGGGGGGGAGGGGGGGGGGGGGGGGGGGGGGGGGGGGGGGATACTAGCACATTGCGAAGGCATTCATATTATGACACAAAAATAAAGACAAAAGTAGTCCATACCGTATAAATCATTTGAAAATTCCATAGTAATAAGGATATTAGCATAACATCGGGAGGTGCAAAATACAGACGTACAGATGGGAGCGAGGGGCAATGGCCCCACATAATGTTAAAGAGCGGAATACTGATACATGTAAGTGTTACGATTATGAAACAAGGAAACGACTTCCTTATGCAAAAGACTACAAATTCGGGAACTTCGTATACACTCGTTCAAAAACAATTATAACAAGCAAAACGGGAGATCATATTTTTTTCGGACTGGCGTGATCCGTGCTTTCAATAAACGTGTCATTGTTCATGCTGCGCCACTTGTAAGATACCTGTTTTGTTTTAGTTTTTTCTTGTTTTTATGCCTGCCTCCCAACCTTGTCTCATTACGCAACGGGAAAAGAGGAGGTGAGATTCCTCATTATTTTTTTTCTCGTTTATACTTTGTAAGTCCATAAGAGTCTTAACATGCGACCAATGTTAATAATCCATACTGTCACTACGTCAGTCATCAAGCGGTGGGAAAAACATGAAGATATTTGCACCCGAAGAATATTGACACATTAACATAAGGCACATCATACTGAGTAGGCTTATATTACAGCTATTTACCAAATATTACGTAAATGTCATAGAACATGAACATTGATTCGTATAGTCCCTGGCCAAGTTGATGAATCCTCGACATTAGCAAATCACGGATTGCCATCTTCGATACCATTTCTTCCTCGCACATTCAGATTGCACTGCGCACACTGTTTGTGTTAAAATTCGATCGTAGAAAGTCTCCTAGTGGTTTAAACGATGTCTGACGTCCACGCTCACACATATTTGGCGGCTCTCAAATTTCATTGAATCCCAGCAAACTGTTTCTCCTCGACCCCGCGAGCTCCTTGTTGGCTTTCTCAGATAGTCGGCAATCCGCACTCATCCCAGCTGTTAGACATCCGAACTGTCGCACCGTGCCGGTGTCCCTGATCACGGCCTACTTGACGAAAGCCCTCATATGGCGTCGTACACCGCCGCCGCTGCAGGCAGGCGACTCCGCCGATCGAGACCGGTAGCGGGGACTCTTTTGCCGGGAGCTAACTGCTGTTCTTGTTAAGAGTCCCGGGGCTACCGATGATGGCCGCGCTGCCGGCTGTGAAAATCTGCAAATCAAAAATAAGGAAGAAAAGGAAAAAATATGGACACTGATGATATATATAGTTATATATAGTTTCATACGGTTATCCAGTTTTTCAGCAAATGTTTTATGGAATGAATGCATATCCCTGAAAGCTAAATTCGAGTTCACTCCATTTTTCAAAGTTTCTGAAGCTTTATCGGAAGTCGTGGAGACAAATCAAGCTTGTCTTATGCAATAGGACCCCGGGTATTTCAATCTGTAACTCACATAAAAATGTAGGCTATATCGAATGATTTAAAAATCTTAATCAGTTATGTAAGCAATAATTGTAAATATATTGATATACCTAATGTAATAATTGATATGTGATGTGAGTTTTATTTCATCTGCCAAATTGGAAGAAGATTACCGGAAATAAAACAATTCATTCAATTCATTTCAATTGTACGAGCACTTACACAAGTTTAAAACTCGCGCAGCCCCACATTTACACTGTCACAAATGTCTGTTAAAGTACGAATGTCTGACTTTGTTAATGTAGTTTGTATTTAAAGGAGAAGGCACCGCAACTAACAGGCATAAGTTAAAAAAACATTTGAGTTTCTTGCCAACTCAATCAGATCGCACTACACATTGCTGAAACTGACCAAGGCATGACCGATGCATTGCCACCCACGTGTGTTAGTCACGGCCGTAGTAAGTTGTATGCACCGTTTAATCGAATAGTCTCCCCCCTATGACTGTTCCTGCAAGTTTGTTCTTAAGATACAGGCTTGCAAAGACATAAATAAACACAAATAACATAATTATAGGGCCTATCTGAGTGGAGTGGCACACAGTAAGCCTTATTTAGGCTGTCTTTAATCACCATATTTCTAACACATTCTCACAATACTGCATGCCTTTTAATTCTTAACTATGCCTTTAGTTGCCAGGTGCCTTCCCCCTTTAAGAATAAATGTATATTTGCTATTATTGATGGATTGTTATATTAATATGTTATATCCATTGGCAAAACAAAATTGAGTTTCCATTTCTTTGGAAAATAAACATTAAATCTTCAGAATCTGAATGAGAAATCCAGAGGCCGATGCCATACAATACCTTAACCCTGAGAAAATTTTCTGGTAAGACAAGAAACTCTGGATCGTGTGATTTTTTCCATTGCATGTTTCTGCAGTAGGAAAACACTCTGTTTAAGGACGTTTCCGGCGTATGTTTGGTGCGCATTCCTCAGCGCATGTTCAGTCAAAAGACATGCATGCACGCACTGCACTGCACAAGCAGTCTATGGATCACTGTAGCGCGCCGCGCAAGGCCGGTGCATGGTTATCGGCGCTGGATTGACGCGCTGCTTCCCATGGTACACGACGCTCTTTGCACTGTCCAGATTAAAAGAGAAAAACTTGCGATGTGTAACATATCTGAATACCGTTTTCCTTTCGAATGGTTTCTACATCTTAATATACTTTCCTCCAAATTTCTGGAAAGTTTTGATGAAAATAGGCATGGATTTGCATGAAGTGTAATTTTGGCATTCCACCCTATCTGGATTAGATTCCAGCCTTTGAGCGAATTTGGCGTTTCGAGCCCATCCACCGACATTTATGCGCCAATAGCCGAAAAACAGTACACGAACCCCCATTTTTTCATGTTTCTTACCTCTTTAGTATACTTCTCCTACAACTTTCCAAGCTTGAATACAAGGAACATGGATTGAATACACATACAGCAGTCATATTTTGAGTTTTTTTCATTTGTATAGAGATGCAAGCTCTGGGGTAAGTTTTGTGATTTCGCACCCCTCCCCACATGGACGCTGCTAGCTCAAAAAAGCTAGTAATGGGCCCAAGTATAAAAGCTTTCTACAGCTTCAATATCTTTTTCTGTAGCCGAACGCCGAAAATTCTGATAAATTTAGGTTTTGACAGAGTCATGGGATTTAAATCACGTGTTAAACATGAGGAATAACTAGAGCCTATAATCTTGTGATTACATCATTCTAATGACATCACATCACGGCGAACTCAAAGTCGCCACAGAAAAAAAATAAGCAGGGAACCTATAAGTATTTTTTCGCATAATTTGGCCATTCACATGACGCAAAGTAAACTCTATGCAAACTTTGGTGAAAATGACATGGACTTCAAACTTTCGGAAGTCCTTAAATAACCCAGAGTTTTCTCCAGTTTAAACAGTTTATGCAATGCCAAGATGTACTAATTCCTATATAATTGGAAAGTAGATTATTCAGTAAGTTGGAGAGAAGAAATTGCTTCAACGCTATCCCCTCACTATACATAGAAAATATTTTCTCATCAGCAATTAGAGCTATGCCATCGGGATAACTCAGTCGGTTAATGTATTTCTTCCAAAATAAACGATCGGTTTCTACCCTATTAATTATGAATATTGAACGGCATTATAACAGATTCAGCCCATCCTTGATAAAACCCTGCAAACAGCGTCAAATAAATGCCTACTATTGCTCTTAAAGCTTGCTTTTGCATAAAGTTAATTACTGAAATTTGCTATGCGGGCGTAACAAATTCCTTTCTCTTTATTGAAAGTCGCTTGAGATGCAAATTATAACTCTTTTCCCGTAAAAATCTATTTTCGATAATGTACATTCGAGTCAATAGCTCTTGTATTTTCTGATGTCAAATTGCTATAACAAACTGTCCCTGAAACGTTACTGGCTTGTTTGTAACTAGCAAAATATGCTCAGCAGCAGATATGATATAAAAGATGTTTCGTTTCTGGGTGGCCGACGGCAACCATCAATTTAGATATTTCTTCCTTTCAGCTATTTTGCCACATTTGTTGTTATGATATATGCAGACTGTGTATGATTAATCACCTCCGTAGGGAGTTGCATTTGAAAGTTCTTCAAGGGTGACCCTTTCTAATAGTTTTCGTCCCAGTGAACTGTAGAATTTGGAAGTCCAACATCTTGCAAAATATAAACTTACAGAAAATAAAATTAGAAGAGGTCAACGCACTACCAAAAATTCATACAGATATTTTGAGTGAAATGTTTTTACCGAAAAAAGTCCTAAAATATAATATTTAAAGATCAAATTAATCGCGTTTCAATTCAAGATATCATTGACCTGAAACTTATTTGTACTCTTCTTTTGACAAATATATGGCGTAATACCAATTAGACGTACCTCGCATATTTTAAGTGTCGATTTTTGTTCTTCCACGAAACCCCAACATATAAGACCATTACCACGGCGCTGGCCGCTTAAAAACACACTATCCGCGGGTCCGCGGGGCACTATTTGATATAAATCGGATAAAGAGAATATTAGTTGAGGGCAATTTATGTGCGATTTCACCTGCTTGACATGTATGATATAATTTATGTTCGCAATGAAGGTAAGTTAAATACTTGCACTGTATTCACTCATGCGAGTGAAACCTTCTATGATTTTTGGATATCATATTACTATAGAACACCAAATACATGCATGCGCTTTGCTGTACGGACGAAGATGGGGAATATCGAGCGAACACAACTAATAATGTTTTGTAATCTCACTAATTCCAGTCACGTAAAGACCATAGGCGATCATGTGGAGCTTAAAATAAAAAAAAATATGTCAAACTGGCTATCTGCTGATTTACATAGTAGTGTTGAAATGACAAATAAACACCCGTAGAATAACAAAAGTTTGGAAATTTAATGCTGTCATATCCCTATACAAGACTATGAAATAATAAACAATAGTGGCTCGGTGAGTACTAAAATACGCCTAATCTACACACAGTAAAGTCTATGGAAGGAAATGCTGTGAATCTGGTCAACATTACCATTTCCACTTTTTAAAGCACTTAAATTAATATTTTGAATTTTCAGGGCTTCATTAGACGCATACAAAGACACTATGGCATGAGGATATAGCTCACATATTTTTTTTTAAACTGTGATCATTGTAAGCCTGTGATCAAGATACAAAAAAAAAAACAACAGTTGAAAAACCTTTGGTAACCCGTTTAAGAAGATTAACGTGGTAGCAGAGGATAAACGGCTGATGGACTTTATTTGTGCAATCCGCGACTTCGCACGTTAAGATATACAAGGAAATCGTGATAGAACAGCTATATGTTACCTGTACTAAACACATAATTTCATAATTGTGAAGGCTGTCACGTTTCAGTGCAATCCTGCAAGGTTACACGATGATGCGCTCTCTGATTCAACGGGAATGGAAAGCGATTGAAGATATGTATTTTAATACCGTCATGCAAAAGTGGTCTTTACATTACAATTTGACAATGAAGCCTAGCATAGACATTATGGATTGCCTATTAAAAAGGGACCAATATCCAATGTGCTCGAAAATGCACCGCCATAAATTCGCTCTACCATGTGGTGGGTAGTATATTATTACGCACCGCAGGCAGTTAATCCCATTCTTATAGAGTGATTCGGCTCGCCTCAGTGCGTGGTCCTGTAATTCACTCAGTTTTTTGCCGAATACTCCACAAATACATGAATGCTAATTTTGAACACTATCCGCTGTCTTCTCCAAAAACACGGGTGCAGATAAGTTGTATCATCCCTCTGCCTATGAGCAAGACTTCATTTGTTGTAGTCGTGTGTATGTTGTGTTGTTGTGTTGTTGTGTGTGTGTGTGTGTGTGGTTGTGTGGTGTTGTGCCTGGTGTGTGGTGTGCGTTGTGATGTGTGCGTGTGCCGTCGGTGTATGTGTGTGTGTGGTGTGTGCGTGTGTGTTTGACGTGGTGTGGTGTTTGTGTGAGAGTTGTAGGTATGGTGTCCTTGCGTGTCTGCTCTGTGTGTGAGTTTTGTGTGTTGTTTGCGTTCTCTGTGTGTGTAAGTTTGTGAGCCGGTTCTGGTGTGTCTGTGTTTCGCTGTGTGTTGGTGTGCGTGTGTGTCTGAAGAGAGAGTTTGTGTGTGAATCTGTTGCGTGGCATCTGTTTGCGCTGTGTATTGTGAGTTTATTGTAATGCTGTTGTGGTGTGTGTGTGTAGGTATGTGATCGTGTGTATGCGTGTGTTTGTATGTGTCAATGTTGTAATGTGTTGTGTTGTGGTATTTGTGTGTGTGTGCGGTGTGTGTGGGGTGGTGTGTGTTGTGTGTGTGTGTGTATAAATGTTGTGTGCCATTTTAGTGTGAAGCACCAGTGCAGACCTATGCGCCCCTAGGCCTATCATCGACCTTGTATCCCCAGGACCAGCTAAACCGCTGGACGTATATGTCGCATAAGTCACGTCAATTCCAAGTCCGTACATCATACTTCTTTACGGTATCAGTGACTACTGCAGATTAAGGCCTATCAATTTATCCTCATAAGCTGGCAATGTCATTGAATAAATACCAATGATCTATGCGTGAATATCAATTGGTGGCCGTTCGTACTTCCGTTTTCCACATACCACACATCTGTTTACTTCTGAACAACTCCCAGGCGGATATGAATGTAGCAAATAACGCATTGAAAACGTTATTATAACTTAACAGTGATAACTGAATTCAGACAGAACAATCAAAGAATACGCTAACTCTTTCATGACGCTATAAATACAACAAAGAACTTACCTAAGCGTATACGCAATATAGTATATATATATGTTTTGACGCTCTCTAAAATTGTTCTAATTTTACATATCCGCATTTTACACCCATAAAATGCAGTTGATGACAGAAACGAAATGGCGCCTTACAAAACAACCAAGCAAGAAACAAAAACAGTAAAAAAACCAAAAAGAAACAAATCACACACGCCATTCCAGTATATACAGTGCGATCGACGGAGTTTAGGGGTGACCCATCCCCTAGTGCTTTTTTGTTAATTTGCCAAAGTAAATGTGATGTGCATATGAAAAACGTATGTTAAAAAGCATCTTGAATAACTGCAAAACCATGAAATTTTATCAAAAAATATAATCAAATATACCACAATTTGCATTTCCCCAAAAGATTGTTGAGTTTTTGCACTTTTTGCCACTCCCTAATCCGAAAAAAAAAATGGATTGACGCCTCTGGTCACCCCCCCCCCCTAGTTAATTAAGCTAGATCCACGCCCTGGCCTATCAGAGATTAGGAAGTCTGCCCTTAACTGCCATTTACGTACAGCTAACTTGGCCCTAAGAGAATGGTAGTAGATTGTTGTCATTTGTACTGATAAGCTGAAATCATTTAAACAATCATGTTACAACATCAGTAGAATAACAATTAAAGACAGATCAAAGACAAATAACTAACCAATGAAGCAATATAGCTCTTCGTAGAGAAAAATTTTTATTCGTTTAAATTGCTTTCTTCAAGCCATTTAAATCACATGAATTTGATTAAAAGCCCATTTTCAGAGAAAATATAATTCTTCCATTACGGCATATACATTGATTAGGAATGCTACAATATTTCCGCCTAATTCTGAATCAAAAATGTTTTTTTTTCATCAAAATGAATATATCCAACTGCAGGAAAATTGATTGAATAGAAGGGCAGAAAATACAGTCAGTGAAAAATGAGAAAATCCGGTAAATAATGAATAAAAGTAAATGGCAAATACTAAATCATACAAGTTGCAACACTGTTAAGTGTATAGCACGAATAACCCCATTGTTTTACCAAAATAAAATACATTTTCACTTTCTTTGATTCTTCTTAATCTGTCACTGCCGTGTATGACAGACAATAACACTTGATAATACCTTCCTTTCTGTTTTCAAGAAAAAGGAAAAATTATGATATTTTGCTCATAGTAGAAGATTAGAAGTCACAACGTTCTAGTTTGTAATGACCTTTGAAATTTTCATAGAAACCTACATTTCTTTATGTCCGAGTTTCTTAATTTGCTGAATATATTCCTGCGTATATGTTAGGGAATTGGTCCATTTGCCAACGGAAATTTTTCTATTGCCAGGGGTGGGGGGGGTTCAATCCATGGTCCAAATCCTAGGCCCAAATTTTCATTCCAAACCAGCCAAAATCTCTCTTGTCAGCCAGCCGCCAGAAAGTTGCTGTACTTTCCACGGCCAAAGGGGGTAGGGGTGTTTCAACATAAAACGGGTTTTCGGCGGTGTTAACACCGCCTGAAAAAGGAGATATGCTTGAAACTCTCAAAACCCCCCTGAAACAACCGTTACTCACACTCATATGGCCACCGTCTTCATGTCGCATGGCGATGCTACATCGCGGATACTCCTGAAGCGAGTCTTGTCATAAAAGTGAGTGGACACAATGGAGTCGCTTATTTTCCTGACTATTTTGGTGAGGCTTCTGAACACACATCGGATGGCGGTCAAGCTATCAGACAGTCCCGCGAACCTTCGTGAAAACCGCCATTCTTTTTGAGGCTTTCGCGCGTGTAACGTCCTACGCCGGCTGCGCTAAATGTCCTCTTTAGGGACACTGATGGACGATTATCCTGGATGTTTGCATTTGTTCCTGATCCGACCAAATGCTGACTGACTACCATTGCCTGATTGATAACGATCCGATTTCTGGCGTCCGTTGAGGCAACCTCTTGACGTTATTCCGAAAGATCGGTGGAATTCGATTGAACCTTAGGTGCCTGCTTTGTTGTTGATGCTTCGCGCGGTCTTCCTCGACGGATCCGCTCCAACTCGTGGTGGTGAAGAAGTCGACCGTGTGTGATACTTCTTCGGCCGATGAGCGGTTTTCTCGTATTTATTATACACTTCACTGTTCTCGCTGGACAGTCATCCCATTTCATCTCCGACGTTTGACGTAGTTTCAGATCTAGAGAATATGATGTCATCAGAACGGTCTCCCGTTAGGTTAAGAATCGGACTGCTAAAATGCCCACCAATGAAAGATCGCCTGACCATTAAATCCGCCGACCTTGTGACATGTCGGTCGAGCTCCTCATCAGTTCAGCATCATAAAAGGCTGTGAAACGCGAATACGAACTGGGAGTCTGTGTTATTCCATGAAAAATGAAACCTTTTGCCACGTGTACACCTTAGTTTCGTGAGTCGTCATTCGTAAGCTGGTCCTGTGTCTATACTCTCATCGGAGACGGTCTGGCGATGACAATTTGTCTCTAGGTGAATCACGCGATTCTGATGAACCACTCCCGATCTAGCGGTCAACGCCTTGGATTCTGGGCTCCGAGGTACGTCGCGGCGACACTGATCGCCCCGATGTCGTCGTGGAGATGTCGGAGAGGCAGGGTTGAAAAGCTCCTTGACAGTGTTTGCCGCATTACAATGCTGACTGAACGTCCGGTTCTGAAGCGATCGTCGCAGGCCGCAAGAGTCCGAAGTGTGACGGCCAAAATGACAGTTCCGCCGTTGGGCCCGTAGCAAAAGTTCGGCACAAAAACAGGCAGTATTCCTGCCTGGTCCGCGGGTTCTTGGCTACACGGCATGCCGTCTCCATTGAAAAATCAAACCGCACTGACAGAGGAGAGTTAGCTATCCCTACCTCCCGATCACATAGGCTTGAACATCGTAAACTCCAAAAGGGAGAAGTCTCTCCGTCTGATTTCAACCGTGCAGGCGGGAGCCGAGTAGTTGTCTTCGCATTGTTTTCTTCTCGTCGGCAGGCGGTAAGCGCTGCAGTTTCATGCCCTCCTGGCCCACGGGTCATGTTATTACGGACATAGAATCCGTAGGCAAGCATCATTGTTGGGATGGTTACATCAAATACAAATAGAACGTTCTGCGTGTTGAATACAATAAATGTGAATAGATTTTATATAAGCAACGAATCCAGTCATGACGTTGGTAATTCTTGAGTTACCTCCCGTGGTCATTACTCAAAAGAATCAGCATCTTGTGTGATAATCAAAACTGATCGATCCCATCATTGGCCTCGCGTTACTGCCAATGACCTGCAAAAAAATAGTCTAAAGGAAAACAGAGTATATCAATTTTTATACAAAATTCATCTTTCATTGTAAAGTTGCAGAAATACATGTATCCATTGGGAGGGTTTAAAGCGTCTGTTTTAATATCCTTGGGACCGGATGCGAAGGTGCTTACAACAATCCTGACCAAATACTGTCCTTTAATTGTATCTTCTCGTTTGATATCATATCAAAAACGAATCCGCAATCTGTCAAAAATCAAACTGTTCAACATGACAGCCCTTGGATATTCAATTTCAAAAATACACCGCACGTCAATGTAAACATACATCAATTGTACATCATGTCATCAATGCTAACGTATATTTTGATAAAAACAAGACAATCGCCCCCGCGCGCAGGCCGATGGGGTACCTCCGCACCCCCGTCAATCCAAACTTGTGACTGTACGTGGCATCGTTATCTTGACCGTTCAACTCAAAATTTTTTTTTAATTTAATCCCATAATACAACTTCACAAAATTACATCGATATCCGATAACTGTTTCTCAAGTATCGTGGTAAAGATACTAAGTATGGGTCCCGTGACCTTTGACCTTTTAACCTTAAACCCAAAATATGATCAATTCATTGTACCTTAATAACACTTACTTCACCCAAGTTACTCAATATCCGATAAGCCGGTCTCATGTTATCGTGGTAAAGACACTAAGTATGTAGCCTTGGGACCTTCGAAACCTTTGCCTTTAATAACCCTGAAATCTATCGTTCATTGGTACCTTATAATACATACTTCACCCCAAAGTACAAAATCAGACGCATCCATTTTAAGTTAACATGGAATAAGCCAAATCAGATATCATATCAAGGCCTCGTGACCTTTGACCTTTGACCTTTCACTCAAAATATTCAGTTCCATGGTGGCCATACAAACACACTTCACCCAAGTACATATCAAATCCAACATGTTCGAAGTTATGTATAAGAGCCAAAATCCAACATTTTAGCCCGTGACCTTTGACCTTTCAAACCCCAAATTCAAATCAGTCATGTTCATCATGATACATACTGTTCACCAATTTTTTTTATTTTAAAAAATTAATTTAACACAAAAATCCGACCGGCCATCACAAGTTGTCCGATGGTAACGAGCAAGTCAGATAATCTAGTTCCGCTGACCTTTTGACCTTGACTTTCAACCCCCAAAATCTAAGCAGTTCCACTATGCACATAATACATACTTCACGCAAGTAACCCAAAATCCGACCGACCATTCACAAGTTATCGTGTAACAACCCAAATCAGAACATATTTAGCCCGGTACCTTGACCTTTGACCTTTTCAGCTCGCAAAATCTTTATCAGTCTGTTGGCATCATAATACATACTTCACAGAATTACATCAAAATCCAACTGGCCATTCTCAGTATCGCATAACTGCCATAGTCATACATATTTAGGCCGTACCCTTTGACCTTGATCTTTCAACCCCAAAATCAAATCATTTCATGTTGCTCATAATACATACTTCCCCAAGTACATCAAAATCCGACCGGCTGTCACAAGTTTCCGTAACGAGCCCAAATCAACATATTTTAGGCCGGCTGACCTTTGAACCTTCAGCTCAAATCTAACATTATGCTTGCCTCATATACATACTTCACCCAAGGTAACATGAAAATCACTGGCCGCTTCCCAGTTACGCGGTAACGACCCAATCAACATATTTAGCCCAGTGACCTTTGACCTTTCAGCTCCCAAAATCTAATCGGTTTAATTGGTGCCTTATAAGTACATAGCTTCACCCAAGTTACATCACAATGCCCGACCAACCGCCTCAAGTTGCGCGGTAACGAGCCCAAATCAGACATATCCTTCAAGGTCCCGGCTGACCTTTGACCTTTGACCTTTGAACTCAAATCTACTCAGTTAAATTGTCCTCATAGATACATACTTCAAACAACGTTACATGAAAAATCAACTGGCCGTCTCAAGCTTATCGCCGTAAGAAGCCAAATCGGTACATATTTCAGGCCCGTGATCCTTTGATTTGACCTTTCAGTCTCCAAAGATCAATCAATTCTGGTGCCTCATAATACACCACCCAAGTATACATGACAATCCAACCAGCCGCTCTCAAGTTATCGCGTAACGAGCCCAAATCAGAACATATTTCAGGCCGCGTGACTTCGGACCTTGACCTTCAGCTCCAAAATCTAATCCAGTTCATGGTGGCTCAATATACATACTTGCCTAGTTACATCAAAATCCGATGCGGGGGTTTCCCAGTTATCGCGTAACGAGATCCGGTCACGGACGACGACGGACGGACGGTACCACGGAACGGACAACCCGAAAACATCGATGGCCCCGGCAACTCGTGGCGGAGGCAATAAAAAGATACGCTTGCACATTCTAGAGGAGATATCTATATCATGTATGCATGTAATTGAATGCGTTCCTAATGCATATCGAATGTAAAGCATGTATAACAATGTTCGCAGTTAAAAACCGAAACTAATGATTTCCCATGCTATGCTACATATTATTTATTTATTATTTAGTATTCATTATTATTTCGCATATTAAAAAACAGGGTAGCCGCATTCAGACAAAGCGGGCGATGGGCCGACTGTGAAACAACACCATAATATAAACAAATACAAACATATAATATACAAGATAAGATACAACAAAATTTAAGTGAAAACCATTCAATACAAAAACTCAAGAGATAACAAAATGTATACGCTCAAATATTAGGAGTAGATTGATGATGGACTTCCTACAAAAAAAAAAAAAAAAAAAATCAAGATTCATTATGCGGTTGTTTGAGAATTCATGATTTCGGATTTGAATATGGCTTCAGTTTGGCAATTTTACGGATAGTGCAACTTATCCAGAGAAAGTTCGTTTGATACGTCTAAAATAAGCCTTGAAAAAAATTGCAAGTGTAAAACAATCATTAAGTGCTTTAAAAAAGGTGAAAATATGAGAGACATTCCAGCTTCTCCATAGACTGCTGTGTTGAATTTCCTCTATCGCTGATATAAAATTAATGTGGCCAATTTTTAAATCGGGCAGATATTGAACTAGACAGTGATAGCATAACGCAAAACTTACGTGGTTCTAGGTGTTTATTCGTCGCATTCAAACCTGTCAGATTATGTCCAGACTAGCAAAGTTCGACAATTTTGTAAGGTTCTTCACAGTGTTATATATAGTGTCTTAAGCATGCGTGTAATGAACAATTACGCAAACTGATTTAACTGTCAGTAAAAAGACACGCTATTATCCTTAATCAAGGCGCAACTTCACATGTTCGCGGACACAGGACCCAATCAATCCTGTAATAAAGGCTATGACAAAAAACTTCCATCCTTTTCTAACGCATGCATGAACCTGCACGCCATTTTTTCCGTAGTAGTTTAAACCAGCTCATTATCACTACTAACTGTGACTTTTCCGATAAATCAAGAATTTAGTCAAATTATACGATGTAGGGCAATAAATAGCCTCTCAGCCGTAATGACAACTATAAAAGAAGTGCTTGTTCTCTTTCAACCCAAGAAAATAAACAATCCATGTAAATGTATCAACTACTTCAACAATGTAAAGGCAGAACTCTCAACAGGAGCCCAGTAAGTTTCCGGATTTCAATTCTGTTTGCTATTAGAAGGATTTGAAACATTAACGACAGAAATTTTGAAACTTAAATAAATATCTAATATATGCGCATTTCATAATAAAAAAAATGCTTCTAATCATTCTACGACCGATCTTCATATTGTTTTTGGTTCATGTGGTAGAGTGGCATGTATACCAAATTCTACACAGAATCTTGAATTCTTGTCTAAACATTTTGCTAATTAATGCAACAATTAAATGAAGAATTTCTCAAAAATGCTTCCCCTGCTTATGTCGACCAATTTGTTTGCATAAATTGCTTAGCTGCGGATGCCGCAGACTCCACATCATTTGATGTGGGCTGGTTGTCGAGCTGGTCCTAACATAATGCCGCCAGTATAACCATGTATACTGCGCTCGTGTGGGGTTTTATGGCAAACCAAAGTGGCGAAATGATGATGAGTGTCAAGCACTCCAACAAAGTGTTTGAAACACAGACCTAAAGTGTTAATACTCATATGAAATCGCAATTAAAGAGAATACATAGTACTGTTGTTGATGGAAAATCCTTTCATCAAATTTCAACATTCCAATTTTTCCAGCTGAGAGTAAATTACATTGGCATTATAAGTGACTAATATCACTTCAATATGCAATAAAAAGTTGAGAATTGCAATTTGAGTACCCACGAGTAGCGCCGTGCTGCAGTGTGATGCAACAAAATAACCAAGTCCACATATAGATTTTGTGTACTACTTGTCAGCAAGTGGGATTGGTAACAGATATGTCCAAAAACGAAGTGTTCTGTTGTTTCAAACTACTCGTCCTGTACTATAGGACATTTAGAGTACCATCTGTTCACAGAAGTTTAAGCTAGTTGTATCAAATGTTGTGTTCGCAAGTAATATCCATACTGGTATTCCTTTAAACATAGTCTTAGCAATGGAGAGGCAAAATGTGTGTTAGGTGATATTTTAATCAATAACACTTAGTTAGTGTCTAGAAAATTTCTGGACACTTAGTGTCACGGTGATTTGACCACGACAACTAATCGCAAAAAAAAATGTGTTCGAAAGCGATTACTCGCTAAACAAATTTCATAGTGTAATGCTGGAGCATATTCTAGATGTGCACGCCCCCCCCACTCCCACGAAAATGAGGGGTTTACCGAAAGCGTCGTGTGGATCGTTGACTGGCATCATTACATAGAATGAAGCAGTGCTTTAAGTTAAAGCATCACACACAGTTGCTTAGTTTACTGTATCAGGAATAACAGTGCAGGTTGATTATATCCGTCAACTTGATGTTAGTTAATCCCTCGACTCAAAGTATTACAACATACACATTAAAACGCATACATTTTGAGTTGGAATACTATCTATATGAATCATTAATGATGTCCTAATGAAATCTACATTATTGGAAAATATACAAATGGTTTGAAAAGAATCAAGAATCATCGGTCTCTTTCTCTCCCAAGGTGGGAGATTATCAATGCAGGTGGCACGCCCGATAGGAGGCTGGAACATAAAATTTAACAAATTGTTCGCGCTTCCTGTAGGATGGAGTGGAATTTACATATCAATATTAATCGTCATATTTCCCGTAAACGGTTTTGATGGATGGAAGACAACCAACAAAACAACAAAACCATATGTACCGACGCGGTGCTCAAAAAGAAGACACAATCCGCGAAAAGAAAGTGCGTCAGCATCTTCATAAGACAGTGGTAAGGAGGAACCCCCATGTTCTAACTAAGACATCTAAAAGTACAAGTTTATTATTCCTTTCTCAATTCTAAAGGTCGTTTAATTAACATCGTAAATTCTACTGTCCATGTGACTTTTTCAGTACATTGGATATTAATAATGTGGAGAGACGGCAATCATCTTAATTAGTAGCCTTATCCTCATATACAAACTGTCTAATGAAGATAGGAGGTGCTCTCTCTCGCTTGATGTGGTCTTCTTTTTCTGAGGCCGCTTCAGATGAACATACTTGCAGTTTTTTGTTTGTTGGAAGTCTTTTAAACCATCAAAACCGTTCAGCGGGAAATAATAAACCGAATCATCGAGCCGAGTTGAATTAATACCCCCACCCCTATACGAGTGAAAAACATGTTAAATATTATGTTCCCTGTCTGTGTGGCCTGCAGTTGATATCTCTCGCCTTGAAAAAGAAAGGAAAAGAATATTTTTTTATTTCTTACTAATAATTATTTCCAATAATTACTTCATTAGGACAGCATTAAGAAAGACCCCTCAACTCCAAAATGCATGCGTTTATGTGAATGTTGCAAAGCATAGGTAGGGTATGATATGAGTCAAAGTAGGGAGGTACTGATATGAATCAAATACAATCAAGTATTTTTATACTAGCGAAACAAGTAATCGTATGAAGAAAAAAGGTAATCGATGAATTATGTTAATATAACGTAAAGTGCATAATATGTAATCTATAATGCTTGAAAAAAAAAGGTGAGTTTTGTTCTCTCCAGTTTAGTGAGATACGCCAATTCAAATTAATATGGTTTAATTCAAATAAAAAAAATCTTTCCCAACCCAAATTAACTTAATAGCTTCTTTTGATGTCAGAATTTACTGCTCAAAATAAAACTACATGTGCAAAAATGGGTGACATCAAAATGATGCAATATAAATAAATGAAATATAATAGACCATATTGTTTGTAATATTGAAAGCACGGAAAACTATATTGTGTTGAATACTTAGTACAAACATCTCAATCTTATCGCGATGGATAATAATGCAACTTTGTTACTTTTAAGCAATTAGCTAATTAAAGATATCTTACTAAATGTTTGGTAAACTCAAATCAAAGACTCGGTGTGCACATATATTTCAGCGTGTTTGTAAACGAGGATAGCTTACATGTTGTTTCGTCGGTTACCTATAATGCCCAAAAAGTGACCAGCCATTTCGCTATTGCTACTTGATTTGGGGGCAACCTGTCGCGTTTTTCTAAATCATCTTTGAGGGAGGAGAATAGACCAAGAAAAGGTGCACTTGAAAAGACGATGGGATGTACAGAAAGGAGAGGAGATCAAGAGGGAATAACGTAAGAGTGAAAACGTGCGAAAGATCGCAAGTAGCTATATTTGACACTAACCAACCTTTCCCTGAAGCTACTTGACAAAGCCTTCAGATCACCTAAAGCAGGTTAATAGTACCAATAATACATTCAACCTCTCTTCTTAGCATAATATTGGGACGAAATAATGCGTTACTTCAGTTACAAAATGCTAATGTGAAACGTAACACAAAAAAACGTTTAGTCACTCAAGCTTCGTTATTTGAACCTAGTACAACTTGACTTGGCTTCAAAGAACTACTTCTAGCATAAATTCATCTTGCTAAATCTTGTCTTTGTCAATTAATTTATTGCATGATAAATATTTAAAGAAGTTCCGAAAGGATGCAAAATCCATCATTTATCCTATAGATGTGAACTTTTACAAGTCCTGAATATTTTTTTTGTTTTTCATTCAGTGATTCAAAATAGCAATGCAGTTATACTTTTATGATAACCGGTTTTTCAGCACTGTAAAAATTGAGCACATAAAACGGAATGCCAGAATGCAACTGCATACTCTCGACTCTGAGTTACATGTAGATGTAATGTATAACAAAAATGCGATTGATCAATAACTAATGGAAATAACAGAAGAGAGAAGAAAAGAGGAATGTTAGCGAAAGATGAATCTTCATTCGGTTAGGTACATGGTATATACGGAATATTAGCATCCGCCATACAAAGGAAAAAGTAACGTGACCAAAAAAACTCATAAAGAATCATAATCTTATATACTTTCATGAACTCGCACAATTATGTCCAGCGTTATCGTAGTGTGTGGCAAATGTGTGTATCGTATGTCGTTACGTATGTTTGTTGTGGTTGTTACGGTGGAGTGTAATGTGGGTGTGTTTCACAGCATAACAGGAAACTGATAAGCATAAAGGCTTCTGCAATTTTTACCGTTCACGTAAAATACCTCACCTCCAAGACATCACGAAATTGTAACTATTGATGCAAATTGTATGGTGAACACCCTCATCAGAGTGCACATACTTTATAGTGAACAAAATAACACACAATACACACACCACATACAAACAATTATCATCGCACCATACACACAAAGACACACACATACCACTACAAAGCATACACACATGCACACACAAACATGTAACATTTTTTATCAACGAATATGTAAATATATCTATCACTTAAAGTAGTTGATGGCGAATATGCGAAGTTGATGCTGGACAGAAACTGTCCGACTTCGCGTAGAATGGTCGAATT
>JZLH01S0081531.1:52683-66823 GCA_001188425.1 Eucidaris tribuloides | reverse complement strand
CCCCGGTTCGACGCCCCTGCCATGTGGATATAGCACATTGCGCAAGGCATTCAATATTATGACAGCAAAAATAAAACAAAAGTAGTCCATTACCTTATAAATCATTTTGAAAATTCCATGAGTAATAAGGATTATTTAGCATATACATTCGGGAGGGCAGAAATACAGACGTACAGATGGGAGCGAGGGGCAATGGCCCCAAATAATGTTAAAGGACGGAATACTGATACATGTAAGTGTTACGATTTTATGAAACAAGGCCGACTCTTTGGCAAAAGATCTACAAATTCGGAACTCGTATACACGTGTTCAAAAACAATATAAAAGCAAAAACGGGAGATTATATTTTTTCGACGTGGCGTGAGTCCGTCCTTCAAAACGTGTTCATTGTTCATTGCGCCACTTGTAATATACCTGTTTTTTGTTTTGTTTTTCTTGTTTTTTATGCCTGCCTCCCAAGTTTGTCTTCATTACCCAACTGGGAAAAGAGGAGGGGTGAGATTCCCTCATTATTTTTTTTTCTCGTTTATACTTTGTAAGCCAGTAAGAGCTTAACATGGACAATGTTAATAATCCATACTGTCACTACTGCATCATCAAGCGGTGGGGATAAAACATGGAAGGAATATCTTGCAGCCCGAATAATATTGACACATTAACATTAATGGCACATTCATACTGATGTACGTTATATTACAGTATTTACAAATATTACGTAATGTCATAAACATGAGACATTGATTCGTATAGTCCTGGCCAAGTTTGATGAATCCTCGACATTAGCAAATCACGGATGTCCATTTTCGAACCATTTTCTCCTTCTGCACATTCAGATTGGCAGCTGCGCACACTGTTTGTTAAAATTCGATGTAGAAAGTCTCCTAGTGGTTTAAACGATTGTCTGACGTCACGCTTCACCATTATTTGGCGCTCTCAAATTTCATTGAATCCCAGCAAACTGTTTCTCCTCGACCCTCGGCGAGTCTTGTTGCTTCTCAGATAGCGGCAATCCCGCAACTCATCCCAGCTGTAGACATCCGAACTGTCGTCACCTGCCGTGTCCTGATCGACGGCCACTTTGACGAGCCTCATGGCGTCGTCACGCCGCCGCTGGAGCAGGCGACCCGCCGGATCGAGGACCGGTAGGCGGGTGGACTCTTGCGGGAGCAGCTGCTGGTTCTTGTTAAGTCCCGG
Source organism: Eucidaris tribuloides (assembly GCA_001188425.1). Lineage (NCBI taxonomy): Eukaryota > Metazoa > Echinodermata > Echinoidea > Cidaroida > Cidaridae > Eucidaris > Eucidaris tribuloides. The sequence goes on along the minus strand of JZLH01S0081531.1, from coordinate 65,629 downwards.
GGCTACCGATGATGCCGCTGCCGCTGTGATAAATCTGCAACAAAAAAGGAAGAAAAGGAATAAAATATGACACGATGATTATATATAGTTTATATATAGTTTCATACGGTTATCACGTTTTCAGCACATGTTTTATGGAATGAATGTCATATCCCTGAAACTAAATTCGAGTTCACCCATTTTTCAAGTTTCTGAAGCTTTATCGGGACAGTCGTGGAGACAAATCAAGCTTGTCTTATGATAGGGACCTCCGGTATTTTCAATCTGTATCTCACATAAATAATGTAGGCTATATCGAATGATGTTAAAAATGCTTATCAGTTTATGTAACAATAATTTGTAAATATATTGATATACTAATGTAATAAATTGATATTGTGATGTGATGTTTTTTTCATCTGCCAAATTGTAAGGAAGATACCGAAATAAAACAATTCAATTCAATTCATTTCAAATTGTAGCACTTACACAAGTTTAAAAACTCGCGCAGCCCCACATTTACACTGTTCAATGCTGTGTAAAGTACGAATGTCTGTACTTTGTTAATGTAGTTTGTATTTAAAGGAGAAGGCACCGCAACTAACAGGCATAAGTTAAAAAAACATTTGAGTTTCTTGCCAACTCAATCAGATCGCACTACACATTGCTGAAACTGACCAAGGCATGACCGATGCATTGCCACCCACGTGTGTTAGTCACGGCCGTAGTAAGTTGTATGCACCGTTTAATCGAATAGTCTCCCCCCTATGACTGTTCCTGCAAGTTTGTTCTTAAGATACAGGCTTGCAAAGACATAAATAAACACAAATAACATAATTATAGGGCCTATCTGAGTGGAGTGGCACACAGTAAGCCTTATTTAGGCTGTCTTTAATCACCATATTTCTAACACATTCTCACAATACTGCATGCCTTTTAATTCTTAACTATGCCTTTAGTTGCCAGGTGCCTTCTCCCTTTAAGAATAATGTGTATATTTGTATTATTGATGTATTGTTATATTTATATGTTATATCCATGCAAACAAATTGAATTTCCATTTCTTTGGACAATAAAACATGAAATCTCAGAATCTGAATGAGAAATCAGAGGCCGATTGCATACAATGACCTTAACCCTGAGAAATTTCTCTGGTTAAACAAGAAAACTCTGGATCGTGTGATTTTTCCATGCATTTTTCTGCATGTAGGAAAACACTCTGTTTAAGGACGTTTCCCAGTTATGTTTGTGCGCATCCTGGCAGCGCATGTTTCATGTCAAAAGACATGCATGCACGCACTGCACTGCACAGCTGATGGATCACTGTACGCGCCGCGCAAGGCCGTGCATGGTTATGGGCGCTGTGATTGACGCGCTGCTCCCAGTACACGACGCTCTTTCACTTGTCCAGATTAAGAGAGAAAAAGCTTGCGAGTGTGTACGATATCTGAATACCGTTTTCTTTTCGAATGTTTCTACATCTTTAATATACTTTCCTCCAAAATTCTGGAAAGTTTGATGAAAATAGCATGGATTTTGAATGAAGTGTAATTTTGCATTCACCCCTATCTTGGATTAGATTCCCAGCCTTTTAGGCGAGATTTTGGCGTTTTCGAGCCCATCCACCGACATTTATGCGCCAATAGCTCGAAAACGAGTACACGAACCCCCATTTTTTTATGTTTCTACCTCTTTAGTATACTTTCTTCTACAACTTTCCAAAGTTTGATGAAAATGACATGGATTTTGAATCTACAGCAGTATTATTTTGTATTTTTTTCATTTGTATATAGATTGCAAGCTTCTGTGGGTAAGTTTTGGTGATTTTCGCACCCCTCTCCCCACATTAGGACGCTGCTAGCTCAAAAAACGAGTACATGGGCCCAAGTATAAAAGCTTTCTACACCTTCAATATACTTTTCTGTACCAACCCGAAAATTCTGATGAAATTTAGGTTTTGACAGAGTCATGGGGATTTAAAGTCAACGTTGTGAAATCATGAGGAATAACAGAGGCCTAAATCTTGTGATTACATCATTCTATGACATCCAATCACGGCGAACTTCAAAGTCCCACAGAAAAAAAATAAGCACGTGAACCTATATTATTTTTCGCATATTTGGCCTTCACATGGACCAAAGTAACTCTATGCAAACTTTGGTGAAAATGACATGGACTTCACTTTCGGAACGTCCTTAAAATAACCAGAGTTTTCTCCAGTTAAAAGTTTATGCAATGGGCCCAAGATGTACTAATTCCTATATAATTGTAAAGTAGATTATTCCAGTAAGTTGGAGAGAGAGAATTGCTTCCAACCTATCCCTCACTATACATAGAAAATTATTTTCTCATCAGCAATTATAGTGCTATTCCATTCGGGATAACTCATGTCGGTTATGTATTTTTCTTCCAAAATTAAACGATCGGTTTTCTACCCTATAATGTATGAGATATTGGACCATTATAACAGATTTCAGCCCATTCCTTTGATAAACCCTGCAAACAGCGTGCAAATAAATGCCACTATTGATCTTTAAAGCTTGCTTTTGCATAAAGTTTAATTACTGAAGATTTAATTGTATGCGGGGCGTAATCAATATTTCCCTTTCTCTTTTATTGAAAGTCGCTGAGTGCAATGTATAACTCTTTTTCCGTAAAAATCTATTTTCGGTATAAGTGTACTATCGAGTGCAATAGCTCTTGTATTTGTCTGATGTCAAAGTTGCTATTAACAAACTTTCCCTGAAACGTTACTGCTTTTTGTAACTAGGCAAAATATTGCAGCAGCAGATTATTGATATATAAAATGTTTCGTTTCTGGGTGCCACGGCAACCATCAATTTAGATATTTTCTCCTTTCAGCTATTTTGCACATTTTTGTTATGATATATTGCAGACTGTGTATTATTAATCACCTTCCGTAGGGATTTCCATTTGAAAGGTCTTCAAGGGTGACCCCTTTCTAATAGTTTTCGTAAAGTGAACATGTAGAATTTGGAGAGTCCAACATTCATTGCAAAATATAAACTTAACAGAAAATAAAATAGAAGAGGTCAAGCAAACATACCAATTCATACAGATATTTTGAGTGAAATTGTTTACAAAAGAAAGCCTGAAAATATAATCTTAAAAGATCAAATTAATCGCGTTTTCAATTCAAGATTCATTGACCTTGAAACTTTATTTGTACGTCTTCTTTTGTACAAATATAGGCGTAAGAATCAATTATGACGACTCGCATATTTTAAGGTCGATTTTGTTTCTATCACGAAACCCCAAGCATATAGACCTTACCAACGCGCTGCCCTTAAAAACACACCTACCGCTGTGTCCACCGGGGTCACTATTTGATATAAATCGGATAATGGAGAATATTATTTTGAGGGCATTTTTATGTGCGATTTCACCTGCTTGACCTGTATGATATGAATTTCTGTTCCATATGAAGGTAAGTTAAATACTGCACTGTATTATCACTCATGCGAGGTGATAACCTTTTATGATTTTTAGGATTACATTATTACCATAGAACACAAATACATGCATGCGTCTTGTCTGTACGGACGAAGGATTGGGGGAATATCAGCGAAACAACTAATAATGTGTTTTTGTAACGTCAACTAATTCATCACGTTAAAGACATAGGCGATCATTGTGGAGCTTAAAATAAAAAAAAATATGTCAAACTTGGCTATCTGAGTTACATAGTAGTGTTTGAATGGACAAATAAACACCCTAGAATACAAAAGTTTGGAAATTTATGCTGTCATGAGTCCTATGACAAGACATGAATGAATAAACAATTAGTGCTCGGGTGGAGTACAAAATAGCCTAGATCTACACACAGTAAGTCTATGGAAGGAAATGGGCTGGTGAATCTGGTCAACTTACGATTTCCACTTGTTTAAAGCACTAAATAATCATTTTGATATTTTCAGGGCTTCATTTTTAGACCATATCAAAGACACTTATGGGGCATGGAGGATTACGTAGCTCACATATTTTTTTTTAAACTGTGATCATTGTTAGCCTGTGGATTTCATGATACAAAAAAAAAAACAGTTGAAAAACCTTTGGTTAAGCCGTTTAAGAAGTTAACGTGGTGTATCAGAGGATTTAAACCTGTATGGACTTTATTTGGTGCAGATCCGCGACTTCGGCACGTTAAGGATATACAAGGAAATCGGTGTGATAGAACAGTATATACCTGTACTAACACATAATTTCATAATTGTGAAGCTGTCACGTTTCATGTTGCAAGCCTGCAAGGTTACACGATGATGCGCTTCTTCTGATTTCAACGGGATGAATTAGCGATTGAGAGATATTGTAATACCGTCATGCAAAAGTTGGTCTTTTACTATTACATTTGACAATAAGCCTAGCATAGACATGGATTGCTATTAAATGGACCATATCAATGTGCTCGTAAAATGCACCGCCATAATATTCTGCTACCATGTGGTGGTAGTATATTATTACGCACCCATGTATAAATCCCATTTCTATATGAGTGATGTCGTTGCGTCGCCTCAGTGGCGTGGCTGTAATTTTCAACTCAGTTTTTGCCAGAATGACTCCAAAAGTACATGAATGCTAATTTTGAAACTATTCGGTGTCTTCTCCAAAACACGGGGTTGAGAATAGTTGTATCATCCCTTGGCCTATTGAGCAAACTTCATTTGTTTGTATGTGTGTGTATGTGTGTGTGTGTGTGTGTGTGTGTGTGTGTGTGTGTGTGTGTGTGTGTGTGTGTGTGTGTGTGTGTGTGTGTGTGTGTGTGTGTGTGTGTGTGTGTGTGTGTGTGTGTGTGTGTGTGTGTGTGTGTGTGTGTGTGTGTTGTTGTGTGTGTGTGTGTGTGTGTGTGTGTGTGTGTGTGTGTGTGTGTGTGTGTGTGTGTGTGTGTGTGTGTGTATAAATGTGTGTGTGTCCATTTGTACTTGTTGATCACCAGGTGGCATGACCCTATTGCCCCCTAGCCTATCATCGACTTGTATCCCCAGGACCGCTATAACCCTGGACGTTATATGGGTCGCATAATGTCACTGTCAATCCAAGTTCTCGTACATCATACTTCTTTACGGGTATCAGTGGACTTACTGCAGATTTATGGGCTATCATTTTATGCCTCATAGTCTGCAATGTCATTGAATAAATACCATATGATCTGAGTGCGTGAATATCAATTGGTTGGCCGTTCGGTACTCCTTTTTTTCCACATACACACATCTGTTTACTTCTGAATCAACCCCAGGCGGAATGAATGTAGCAAATAACATTGAAATAACCGTTATTATTAACTTATAACAGCTGATACTGATTCAGTATCAGAACAATCAAAGAATTACGCTTAACCTCTTTCATGGACGTATATACAATCAAAGAATTACGCTTAACGTATATCGCAATATATGTATATATATATGTTTTGTACCCCTCCTTAAATATTGTTTTAATTTCTACATTATCCCATTTTACACTCCATGAAAAGTGCAGTTGATGAGAATGACGAAATGGCGCCTTACAAAACAACCAAGCAAGAAACAAAAACATAAAAAAACCAAAAAAGAAACAAAAGTCACAAGCCATTCAGTACCATACAGTGGCGGATCTACGGGAGGTTTAGGGGTTGACCCCCATCCCTTGGGCTGCCAAGTGAAATTGTGATGTGCATAGAAAAACGTTATGTTTAAAAAGCATTTGGAAATAACTGCAAAACCATGAAATTTAGCATAAAAATACTATCAAATATACACAATTTTCATTTTCCCCCAAAATTGTTGAGTTTTTGCACTTTTGCCCTCCCCTAATCCGAAAAAAAAAATGGATTGACGCCTCTTGGTCACCCCCCCCCCCTAGTAATAAGCTAGATCCACCCCTGCCTGATCAGAGATTAGGAAGTCTGCCCTTTAACTGCTTTTACTGTACAGCAGACTTTTGGCCTGAAGAGAATGGGTATTTAGAATTGTTTGTCATTGTACTGATAAGTGAAATCATGTTAAAGCTAATCATGTTACAACCATCAGTAGAATAACAATTAAAGACAGATCAAAACAAATAACTAACCAATGAAACTAATAATAGCTTCGTAGAGAAGAAATTTTATTCGGTTTAATTGCTTTCTTCAAGCCATTTAAATCAAATGAATTTTGATTAGAAAGCCCATTTTTTCAGAGAAAATATTAATTTCTTCATCTGGCATTATACAGTGTATAGGACATGCCTACATAGTTTCCGCCTAAATTCTGATTCAAAAATGTTTTTTTTTTCATCAAAATGATATATTCCAAGCTGGCAGGAAATTGATTTGAATAGAAGCAGAAAAATAAGTCAGTGAAAAATGAGAAAATCCGGTAAATATGAATAAAGGTAACATTTGCAAATACTTAAATCATTACAAGTTGGCAACACTGTTAAGTGTTATACACGAATAACCATCCATTTGTTTTTTACACAAAATATAAATACATTTTCATTTTCTTTGTTTTCTTTCTTTATCTCGTCACTCCGTGTATTGATCAGACAATAACACTTGATAATATCCTTTCTGTTTTCAAGAAAAGGAAAATTTATTGATATTTTGCTCATAGTAGAAGATTAGAAGTCACAACGTTTCTAAGTTTGTAATGACCTTTGGAATTTTCATAAATCCCTACATTTCTTATTTGTCCGAGTTTTCTTTAATTTTGCTGAATTATATTCCTGTATCTGTTCAGGGAATTGTTCCATTTTGCCAAGGGAATTTTTCTATTTGCCAAGGGGTAGGGGGGGGGGGGTTCGATCCATGGTCAAATCCTAGGTCCCAAATTTTCATTCCAAATCCCAGGTCCAAAATCTCTCTTGGTCAGCCCAGCCGCCAGAAAGTTGCTTACGTTTCCACGGCCAAAGGGGGGTGGGGTGTTTTCAACATAAAACGGGGTGTTTCGGGGTGTTAACACCCCTGAAAAAGGGATGATGCTTGAAACTCTCAAAACACCCCCTGAAACAACACGTTTACTCACCTGGCAATATGGGCCACCGTCTTCATGTCGATGGGCGATGCTACATCGCGATGACTCCTGAAGCGAGTCTTGTCATGAAAAGTGAGTGGACACATGGAGTCGCTTATTTTCCTGACTAGTTTTGGTGAGGCTTCTGAACACACATCGGATGGCGGGTTCAAGCTACAGACAGATCGCGAACCTTCGGAAAACCGCCATTTCTTTATTGAGGCTTTCGCGCGTGTAACGTTCCTCGCCGTCTGCGCTAACATGTCCTCTTTAGGGGAACTGACGATTATTCCTGGATTGTTTGTCATTTGTTCCTGAGTCTCGGACGCAAATGCTGATGCTACCATTGCTGGATTTGGATTAACGATCCCGATTTTTCTTGTGCGTCGTTGAGGCACCTCTTGAGCGTTATTCTGCGAAGATGGTTCGGGATTCGATTGAACCTTAGGTGCCTCTTGTGTTGAGTGCTTCTTGCGCGGTCTCTCGACGCCGCTTCCAACTCGTGGTTTGGTGACAGAATGTCGACCGTGTTGTGATTTACTTTCTTTCGGCGATTGAGCGGTTTTCTCAGTATTATTATTACATTCACTGTTCTCGCTGCAGTCATCTCCATTCTCATCTCCGACGTTTGACGTTAGTTCGAGATCTAGAGAATATGGATTGTCATCAGAATCGGTCCTCCCGTTTAGGTTAAGATCGGGAACTGCTAAAATGCCCACCAATGAAGATCGCCTGACCATTAAATCCCCCGGACTTTGGTGACTGTCGGTCGAGCTCCTCCTCGAGTTCAGATCATATAAGGCTTGTTGAAACGCGAATGACGAATCTGGGAGCTGTTTATTCCATGAAAATGAAACCTTTTTGCCACGTGTATCACTTAGTTCGTCGTCGTCATTGTCACTGGTTTCTGTGTCTATACTCATCGGAGACGGTTCTGGCGATGACAATTTGTCTCTAGGTGAAGTCACGGGCGATTCTGATGAACCACTCCGATCTAGCGGGGTCAGACGCCTTGGCATTCGTGGGCTCCGAGGTGACTGTCCGGGACACTGATCGCCCGATGTTCGTCGTGGAGATGTCGGAGGAGCAGGGTTGGAAAAGCTCCTTGACAGGTGTTTGCCGCCATTACATATAGCTGACTGAACGTCCGGTGCTGAACGGTTCGGTCTCAGGCCGGCAGAGTCCGAAGGTGGTGACGGTCCAATGACAGTTCCGCCGGTTGGGGCCTCGGTAGCAAAGTTCGGCGCACAAGCAGGCGAGTATTTCCTGCCTGGTCGCGGGGTTCTTGGCTTACACGATCCGTTCATGTCGCAAGTTGCATTACCGTCACAAACATCGGTAAACTCCAAAATGGGAGGAAGTCTCTTTCCGTCTGATTTCAACGTGCAGCGGGACGAGTAGTTGTCTTCGCATTGGTTTTCTTCTCCGTCGCAGCGGTAAGCGCGCAGTTTCATGACCTCTGGGCCCACGGGGTCAGTGGTATTACCGACAGTAGAATCCGTAGGCAACATCATTGTTGTGATGGGTTGACGATCAAATACAAATATGAACGTTCTGCGTTGTTTTGTATAAATTGAATAGATTTTTATTATAATCAACGATCCATGTGTCATGAGCGTTTGGTATTCTTTGTAGTTACGCTCCCGTGTGTCATTACTCAAAAGGAATCAGCATCTTGTGTGATAATCAAACTGATCGATCCAATCATGTGCCTCGCGTTCTGCCAAATTGACCTGCAAATAGTCAAAGGAAAACAGAGTATATCAATTTTTATACAAAATCATCTTTCATTGTAGAGTTGCAGATACATGTATCATTGGAGGGTTAAGCGTCTTTTTTTATATCCTTGGGAGCCGGGGATGGCGAAGGTGCTACAACAATCCTGACAATACTTTCCTTTAATTGTATGCTTCCGTTGATATCATTATCAAAAAGGAATCCGCAATTCTGTCAAAATCAAACTGTTCAAACATGACAGCCCTTGATATTCAATTTCAAAAATTAACACCGCTACTGTACATGTACAGTACATCAATGTACATCATGTACATCAATGCTACGTATATTTTGATAAAACAAGAGCAATTCGGCTGCGCGCAGCCGATGGGGTATGCCTCCGCACCCCCGTCCAATTCCAAACTTTGACTGTACGGGGCATCGTTATCTTTGACCGTTCAACTCAAAATTTTTTTTTAATTTAATCCCATAATACAACTTCACAAAATTACATCGATATCCGATAACTGTTTCTCAAGTATCGTGGTAAAGATACTAAGTATGGGTCCTCGTGACCTTTGACCTTTTACCCTTAAACCCCAAAATATGATCAATTCATTGGTACCTTATAACACTTACTTCACCCAAGTTACATCAATATCCGATAAGCCGTTCTCATGTTATCGTGGTAAAGACACTAAGTATGTAGCCTTGTGACCTTCGACCTTTGCCCTTTTAACCCTGAAATCTGATCGTTTCATTGGTACCTTATAATACATACTTCACCCAAGTAACATAAAAATCAGACCAGCCATTTTTAAGTTAACATGGTAATAAGCCCAAATCAGATATCTATCAGGCCTCGTGACCTTTGACCTTTGACCTTTCAACTTCAAAATCTATTCAGTTCATTGGTGCCATACAATACACACTTCACCCAAGTTACATTCAAATCCAACATGCCTTTCGTAAGTTATTGTGATAATGAGCCAAAATCAGACATGTTTTAGGCCCTGTGACCTTTGACCTTTCAACCCCAAAATCAAATCAGTTCATTGTTGCATCATGATACATACTTCACCCAAGTTACACAAAATCCGACCGGCCATTCACAAGTTGTCGTGGTAACGAGCCCAAGTCAGATATATCTTAGGTCCGCTGACCTTTGACCTTTGACCTTTCAACCCCAAAATCTAATCAGTTCACTATTGCATCATAATACATACTTCACCCAAGTAACACAAAAATCCGACCGGCCATTCACAAGTTACCGTGGTAACGAACCCAAATCAGACATATTTTAGGCCCGGTGACCTTTGACCTTTGACCTTTCAGCTCCAAAATCTTATCAGTTCATTGTTGCATCATAATACATACTTCACCAGAATTACATCAAAATCCAACTGGCCATTCTCAAGTTATCGCAGTAACGAGCCCAAGTCAACATATTTTAGGCCGTACCCTTTGACCTTGATCTTTCAACCCCAAAATCAAATCATTTCATGTTGCTCATAATACATACTTCCCCAAGTACATCAAAATCCGACCGGCTGTCACAAGTTTCCGTAACGAGCCCAAATCAACATATTTTAGGCCGGCTGACCTTTGAACCTTCAGCTCAAATCTAACATTATGCTTGCCTCATATACATACTTCACCCAAGGTAACATGAAAATCACTGGCCGCTTCCCAGTTACGCGGTAACGACCCAATCAACATATTTAGCCCAGTGACCTTTGACCTTTCAGCTCCCAAAATCTAATCGGTTTAATTGGTGCCTTATAAGTACATAGCTTCACCCAAGTTACATCACAATGCCCGACCAACCGCCTCAAGTTGCGCGGTAACGAGCCCAAATCAGACATATCCTTCAAGGTCCCGGCTGACCTTTGACCTTTGACCTTTGAACTCAAATCTACTCAGTTAAATTGTCCTCATAGATACATACTTCAAACAACGTTACATGAAAAATCAACTGGCCGTCTCAAGCTTATCGCCGTAAGAAGCCAAATCGGTACATATTTCAGGCCCGTGATCCTTTGATTTGACCTTTCAGTCTCCAAAGATCAATCAATTCTGGTGCCTCATAATACACCACCCAAGTATACATGACAATCCAACCAGCCGCTCTCAAGTTATCGCGTAACGAGCCCAAATCAGAACATATTTCAGGCCGCGTGACTTCGGACCTTGACCTTCAGCTCCAAAATCTAATCCAGTTCATGGTGGCTCAATATACATACTTGGTCCTAGTTACATCAAAATCCGATCGGGGGTTCTCCAGTTATCGCGGTAACGAGATCCGGTAACGGACGGACGGACGGACGGACGGACGCACGGACGGACAACCCGAAAACATGATGCCTCCGGCAACTTCGTTGCGGAGGCATAAAAAAAGATACTTGCACATGTCTAGAGTAGATATCTATTATCATGTATGCATGTAGGATTAATGCCGTTACCTATAGTGCAGTATTCATGTTAAAGGCATTGTATAACAATGTTTCCAGTTTAAAAACTCTGAGCTACATGATTCCCCATGCTATGCTACTAGTTTATTTATTTATTTATTTATTTATTTATTCATTTATTTATTTCGCATATTTAAAAACAGGGTAGCCCATTCAGACAAAGCTGGTGTTCGATGGGGCCCTGTGAAACAACACATAATATAAACAAATTACAAACATATATATATACAAAGATAAGATACACACAAAATTTAAGTGAAAACCATTAATACAAAAACTCATAGATGACACAAGAATATGTATATCGTTTCAAATTATTATGTGAGTAGATTGATGATGGTACTCTACAAAAAAAAAAAAAAAAAAATCAAGATTCATTATTGCGGTTTGTTTGAGATTTCATGATTTCGGATTTGAATATGCTTCATGTTTGGCAAGATTTTACGGATAGTGGCAACTTATTCCAGAGAAAGTGTCTTTGATACGGTCTAAAAATGAAGCCTTGAAAAAATTGCAGTGTAAAACAATCATTAAGTGCTTTAAAAAAGTGAAAATCATTGAGAGACCATTCCAGCTTTTCTCCATAGACTGCTGTGTTGCAGAATTTCCTCTATCGGCTGATATAAAATTAATGTGCCAATTTTTATCTGCAGATATTGAACTAGACAGTGATAGCATAACTGTCAAAACTTACGTGTTCTAGGGTGTTTATTTGTCCATTCAAACACTGTCAGATATGTCAGATAGCAAAGTTCGACAATTTTTTAAACGGGTCTTCCACAGTGTTATATATAGTGTCTTTAAGGCATGCGTGTATATGAATCAATTACGTCAAACTTGATTTAACTGTCAAGGGTAAAAAGGACACGGCTTTATTATCTTTAATCAAGGCGCAACTTCACAATGTTTTCCGGAACATGGGACCCAAATCAATCCTGTATAAGGCTATTGACAAAAAACTTTCCATCTTTTCTAACGCAGTGCATGACCTCATCGCCATTTTTTCGCGTAGTAGTTTTAAACCAGCTCTTATCACTACTAACGTGACTTTTCCGATAAATCAAGATTTAGTCAATTATACGATGTAGGGTCAATAATATGCCTCTCAGCCGTATATGGACAACTTAAAGAAGTGCTTGTTTCTTTCTTTTCAACCCACGACAAATAAAACAATCCATGTAAATGTATCAACTATTCAACAATGTAAAGGCGGAACTCCACAGGACCCAGTAAAGGTTTGTCCGATTTCAATTCTGTTTGCTTTATTAGGTAAGGGATTTGAAACATTAACACAGAATTTTGAAACTTATTAGATATGCTAATATATGCGCATTTTTCAATAATAAAAAATGCTTCTAATTCATTTCTCGACCGATTTTCATTTGTTTTTTTGTTTCATGTGGTAGAGTGGCATGAGGTACCAAATTTCTACACAGAATTTTGAATTTTTGTCTAAACATTTTTGCTAATTTATGCAAAATTAAATGAGAATTTCTCAAAATGCTTCCCCTGCATTTGTCGACCAATTTTGTTTGCATAAATTGCTTAGTTTGGCGGATGCCGCATGAGCTCCACATCATTGATGTGCTGGTTGTGTCGAGCTGGGTCCTGACATAATCCGCCAGTATACCATGTATACTGTCGCTTGTCGTAGTGGGCGTTTTATGGTGCAAACCAAAGTGGCGGAAAATGATCATGAGGTGTCAAGCACTCCAACAAAGGTGTTTTGGAAACACAGACCTAAAGTGTTAATACTAGCCTATGTGAAATCGCAATTAAAGAGAATACATA
>JZLH01S0081531.1:4360-28227 GCA_001188425.1 Eucidaris tribuloides | reverse complement strand
AAATTCTACCTCGGAACATGATTCTGCAATAAATAACGTTAGTTTAGTTTTCGAACACAATTTCTAAGTTCAGGGTAGTTTGTCGGGGTTTGTTTTCAAGCTATTTCCATGAATAGGGGCCTACAGCTCTCGCGCACACGGGTGAGTTAAACACGAATTTTTCGGAGATTGTCCCCAATTCCGTGCCAATATAATGACATAAATAATGACATCAGGATATGTTTTACCACGGAAGAGGACAAATGTATGTCAGACATTAACAATTAAAACAATATTAAGCCGTTTTGAGAGTATGGAGCTGACACACACTCTCTGAAAAGGATGCGTTATCGCAGTCCGTCACGTGGGCTGCGTGTAGCGTATACCCCACTGATACCCGGGTGTGACGTCACACAAAAAGGCCCTTTCCTGTAGCCGGTTTCGGAGATGGGAGAGGGTCAATTTATCGCAATTTTATTTTCATAAAACCCGAAGCTGACACACTTTCATGGCATGTTAGCTGCATAAAATGTTTAGATAACTCATTAAATTATAAAGTAAACTAAATTTGGTGAATTTAATTTCCTATGAATATCAACTTTAAGTGCTTTAAAAAAGTGAAAATCATTGAGAGACGATTCCAGCTTTTCTCTATAGACTGCTGTGTTGCAGAATTTCCTATCGGCCGATATAAAATTAATGTGCCAATTTGTATCTGCACATATTGTACTAGTGACAGCATAACTGTCCAAACTTTTGTGTTCAAGGGTGTTTATTTGTCCATTCAAACACTGTAAGATATGTCAGATATGTCAGATAGCAAAGTTTGACAATTTTTAAACGGGTCTTCCACAGTGTTATATAGTGTCTTTAAATAACAGGGGCCTCTTTCCTATTCAACAGCTCATATCAGAACATTTCAATCATCATTGTGGGTCTCTTTGCCTTTTTCCATACAAGTACTTCCATGATTTGCCTCACCAAATGAACTTGTTGAACCGTAGTTAAACTTTGAGCATGGAATCTTCCTATGTACCGCACAAACTATTCATTACAGTGAGTTTCTCTGACCCCCCAGTGTCTATCAATACCCAATAGATACCTTATTATGGCACAGGTGAATATGGAGACTCTTTTCAGTAATATGAAACTTGGAACATTAATGCCAATTTTATGATTGCCTCACCAAATGAACTTGTTGAATCGTAGTCACAATGTGAGCATGGAATCTTCTTATGTACTGCACAAAGTATTCATCACAATGAGTTTCTGTGACGCCCCAGTGTCTATTGATACACAATAGATACCTTATTGTGGCACAAGTGAATTTGGAGATTCTTTTAAATAATGTGAAACTAGGAACATTAAAGACACAGGCTAACATTGTGGAGCTTCAAATTAAAAAAAATTGTCAAACTTTGCTATCTGACCTACATAGTAGTGTCTGAATGGACAAAACACCCTAGAATACAAAAGTTTGGAAATTTATGCTGCCACTGGCAAGACATAAATGAATAAACAATTAGTACTCGGGTGAGTAAAAAATAGCCTAGATCTACACACAGTAAGTCTAAGAGAGGAAATGGGCAGGTGAATCTGGTCAACTTACTATTGTCACTTTTTTAAAGCACTAAATAATCATTTTGAAATACAATTTTTTCAGGGCTTTATTTTAGACCTTATCAAAGACACTTGGAGCATTGGGGATTCATTGTTAGCCTGTGGCTTTAATGCTAATTTAATGACTGCCTCACCAAAGTGAAGTTGTTGAACTGTAGTCACAATTTGAGCATAGAGTCTTCAATGTACTGCACAAACTATTCATCACAATGAGTTTCTGACCCCCCCCCCCTTCCACGTCTATTAATGTGCTATACAAATATACTGCATTGTGTCACAGGTGGATTTGGAGGTTCTTTTTCATGTGAATCTGGGAACATTCATGCTAATTTTTTCACAATGCAGATTATGGAGTTGCTTACAAAACATTCAGCCTATTGCAATTGCCATTTCTTTGGCCTATGAGATAGGAAATCACTGAAGCATAGTTGTTATGTACTTGATGTGATGAGCTATTCATTCATTTCTTTATTCTGACATAATGAAGATAGTGCATTGAACCACAGTGGGGTTGTTAAAATTTTAATCACATCAAATCTACTTGTAGAGGTTAACGGGGTGGAAAGTAGTTGAATGTAAATATATCATTAACCCGTTGAAGACGGGTTTTATTTTGCTTTAAAGTGTATTTCCCATAGACCAGTTGAGACAAGATATCTTGTGCCGAGACTTCAACAGGTTAACAAGACATCCTGAAGACTACCTAACCCAATTCGTTGCATCAACAGCTTTTTCATTTAATCTGCAAGCGCAAGTTGCAGTACACACGCATTCAATACTTCATGCACCTCCCTCAAACCAACTAAAAATAAACTAAAAATATTTGCACTTTATTATTTTTGCCCCAGATTCAGACTTTGTAAAATGCCTGAAACTTTCCACACCTAAAAAATTGAACATTTATACTTATTACAAGGGATGGAGTCAAGTCTGACTGTTCCAAGTCACAAGACCACTGGAAAAATACTTTTCCCATAGACTTTGTACACATGACTCGGTCCGAGGCCAAGGCCAAGGCCGGCAAGATTTGGTCTCGGGGCCGGCCATGACTCCATCTCTGCTAATTACCTTGACAGACAGAAGATCACTTTCCAAACTATGGCCAATCAGAATGGTTTCCGCTGAGAACAGGCTCAGGAGTACAGCCTGGACACTCTGGAGTTTGGTGGTGACAGTCTTCATATCATCCTCTGTTATACCACTGAACCTGAGGTGAACAAAAAGGAAACTACCGTAAAACCTTGAAAACTGTAGAATATTGGTGATTATAACCACTCAAGTGAGCCTTTCAAGACATCTAAAATTAGTAATGAATGCAGTGACAGTGACAATATCCATGTCTGTACTCTGGGCGTTTTGATACCTCAGAAAACTGGGGGGGGGGGGCCTAAATGGCCTCCGCTTGAGATCTCCGCCACAGATCGTGTGATCGGTGCAAAATTATGCAGGCGCGAAGAGTCCATGTAAACTACAAAAATGAGTAATAAATTTGTGAAAAATATTCATTGTTTATTTCATGATTAATTATTTGAAAAAATATGTACATAAAATCATATTTTTGCCAATAAATCACTTATAAAAACCTTATGAAATACACGTTTTTGGCATATTCCTTAAGACATTTCCAACAATTTTCTTGTAAAGAAATTGCTGTACCGAAAATAATTTCTTATGTATTTCATTCTTTTAAAAAAAATTCTTATGTATTCCTTTGTTTTTTCAACCTTTTGTTTCGGTAGTTTTTGATGAAATATGTCAGGGAAACTTTTGCGATCATAAACAGCATAAAATCAATCAATTCTAATCACTGAAAGTAAAAATGATCACACATTTATAAATTTAGACTGAAAACGCAATTTGTAATTGAAATTGTACATAAAATCACATTTTTGAGTGATTTTTTTATGTGCATTGCAAGTATGAAATATTGCATAACTTCGTAACCACACGCCAGGATGTCGCAAATGTGGTCTCAAAAGATGTGCGAGATTTGAAAGAAAAAAGTTGTGAAGCGCCACAGCAACAGCTCTGCACGTTTCAGAGTTATTGCGGGAAAAGTCGAGGGGGGACCTTTTAGCCCCCCCCCGTCTTTTAGGGTTAAGATAAAGAGGTAGCAATAATGTAGTTGTTATAATGGAAATTATAATTCTATGTTTTATTTTTTATTTTTTATTTTTCTGAGAAATAAAGCATCTGAAATGTGAGATGGTAGTGCTTTGAACTGATCCATATCTAAATCTGATAATAAATTGGGTCACAACTATGTCAAACACTTAACATGAATTAATGTCACCTGTACAAATTTGAATGAGCAATCAGGAAGTTAAGAAAACAGTTATGGATTATTAAAAATTCTGAAAATCAGTACAAATCTAGTGCATTTTCACCTTTTTTGCAGGCGACTCTCCATTTAATTTGTCCAAACAAATATCACTTGAATTTAATTTAAAATAATTTAAAAGAATAGTGATGCATTAAATACTTAGATTTTAAGAAAGACCATTTAAGAAGGTGTAAATCTGAACATACATCTGAACAATTGACAAGAAGTTTTCTTTGGAAAAAATAAAAATTCTAGTGACATTTCTTGTACAAACTAGACGGAAGGTTACTAAAATCTGACAGGAGAGATTTGCCAATTTAGAACAAGCATTATAAATTTTAAAAGACCAGAACCTCATCATTACTTGTATAATTTTTCTCCAACATTCATAGTTCAATTTCTCAACCCCTTTTTTTGTTGACACGGTGGAAACTGAAAAAGAGATATCTTGGGCTGAGGTCTATTCAGAATGAGTTTCACATTGAAATCATATTTGTTCCAACAGGTTAAAGTCTGGGCAAGTCTTAGTGTAATTGTGACAGTAAGCAATGTTTGCTTTGTCTTGATCTCCAAGACAATATTTGTAATAGTGGCAAGGCAAGTTAGTCTTTTTCCGTAACCTTTTTTTTTTCAATCCTACCTTGTGTTGTAGTCAATGATCTCATTGTCTGGTTTCACCAAAGTGTCATAAACTTCCTCAAGTCTGTCGTTCACAATTGTTATTCTTGTTAATTCCAGACCCTTGCTTGTGTAACACTGAAACAAAATGACATAAGACATGACTGCACATAGCACATGTATTTTAACAATATTTTTAATATTTTAACAATGACAAGAGAGTGTAATCACTTCATGAAAGTATCTTCCTTCTAGTATCCTTCTAAGCAATAATATGACCTAAACGCTTTCCTAAATTCATACGTGAAAAAGCAATTTATGGAAAAGTTAAGAGACCTAACAATCATGACACCTGGTTTCTCAGGCTCCACAGAAATATGCTGTTTGTTTTGACATACTCGATTAATTGTATCAAATATCATTTTTAACTAAAGATATAAGTATAAAATAGCCTTCCAGGACAAGCTCATTGATTTTCACTGCTCTGGCTTTATTACATTTTTCACGTTTTGTTATCAAACCACTAGATTTTTTCAAAGTAGATAATATTATGTTAAAATGTCCTTTTTTTTGCAGGTCAGTTGTGACCCAGGACAATACATGTATGTGTATGACCCCATAGTTATGGAATAGCTGCTCATGTGGAATTCTGAAAGTTAGATATACAGTGCGTCTCAAATAAATGTGCTAGTCAAAAGCGCCCTCATTGGCAATTACAAAATATTGTTATGACTGATGCTTACACCAACTTCAAGGGCATAGTATAAGCTTTCAAATGCTGTTTGTTTTGTTAAATCTGCTTATTTAATCTTGAGATATGTTTAGTTAATGACGAAAAAAATCTTATTCTCATGTAAACTGAAGGTAAAAATCACAGAGTAAAAGTATACTGACCATTCTTCAAATATCTCATTTTTGTATCAGAAAAATCTTATTCTGTGGAATTGGATGATGAAAATTCTTACTAAATCAGATAGAATCTTACTGGTTGACAGGTATGGGAAGAGGACCTGATGCTATCATTGACTGTAGTAAAAGTGGCACAATTGGTATTTTACCCTGTCGTTAACTAAACATATCTCAAGATTTAAACAAGCAAACTTAACACAGAAAACACATTTGACAGCTAAGACTGTGCCCTTGACATTGATGTACATATCATGTCACAACAGTATTTTCTAATAGCACAAGAGGGCACTTTTCTCTTGCACAATTTTATTGTTGAGACTTGCTGTATACTAGCATTCAAGACTATGTTAATGACTAAAGACTCACTTGTTTACACGGGAATTTCCATAACTACAGTAAATCTAAAAGAGCAAAATACAAAGTTACGTTAACCGATTTCATTTAGATTGAAATGTAGTATGATTGGCCTACCATTTCACAATCAAGGGCATACACTCCGGGACTTCCATCAGGTCCAGGGGATTTGGAAATGGTCTTCATGTAACCGTTCAAATTTGCTGTTTTATCATCTGTGACATGTAACTGTCATAAGCGGAAGACAAAATGAGCAATATATGGGTCAAATCAATAATCAAATTGAGAAGTATAACTATTTCAACAAAACACAACTGGAAAGATCTAGTCCCAAATTTAGGACACATATTTGTACATGCTGCAGTGGTTGAGTGTTTAGGCTGCTGTATTATTTCAGACAAACAGGGCTCTTTATTTTTCATTTTTAAAAAAAGTTTTGGATCCTTTTTATTATTCATCAAAAGAGTGTGTCAGTTTGATTTTGCCTCAACTACAGATGTTTAACCTGCCACCTTTACTTGACACTACCACACAAAATTCAGATTCATTCAGTCAATTAGTGCCATAATTGATTTGTATCTCTGAATGGGAAGTCCACCCTGACGTCAAGTTGATTTTAAACCGTTAGAGATGATTTGATTTCGCTATAACACACACATTTTCCATAGACCCCAACACGAGTTAACTTGTACTTCTACTCATACTCATCTCCAAGGATTAATAAAAGCAGAAAAAATGTGAGAGACATTATTACCCTATGTTATCGGGGGGGCGGGCGGGGGGGGGGGGGGGTGGGGCGCGATGTTTGACGCCCCCCCGATGGAATTTTGCGGCCATGCGCCACGCAAAATCTTTTGACCGCGTCCATTCGACTGACTTTTACTTTATTTCAAGTCTTGCGCATCTTTTGAGACCGTTTTCGCGAAAATCGGACATACCGTTACAACGCTGTGCGACTTTTTATACATGCATGTCAACCCCAAAATTGCTAAAAAACATGATTTCGTGTACAAAACCAATGGTAATTGTGTTTTCAGCCAAAAATCATAAATGTATGATTATTTTTGCTTTTACTGGTTGAAATTAATTTATTTTATGCTATTCATGATTACAACAGTGTCCCCAACAAATTTCATTGAAAAAACAATAAAAAACAAAAGGTCGAAAAAACAGGGAAATACATAAGAAATTAATTCCGATTCGGCAAGTTTTTTTGTAGATAATTGTGAGAAATGTCAGAATGAATATTTTTACCAAAAAATTAGTATTCTACTAGCTACTGTACGTGAGTTATAGGCAAAAACATGATTTCATGCACTTATTTGCATAATTAATTACTTAAAAGATATAAAAAATATTTTTTTTGAAACTATTACCAACAGTCGCGTAGTTTACATCCTGCTCTATGTGCATGCAAATTTTCGCGGCGATCGGTGGCCCAGATCTGAAGGAGGGGTGGGTCAAATTGACCCTCCAGTAAAAACCTGATCTGAAACAGCCCAGTTAAAATAGGGTTAACAAAAGTTTAGTGAAAATCCACCAAAATTTAACAGACTTATGAATTTCTAAAGATTTTAATTTGTGATGTCACATACAAGCACCTCCCCCATTTGTCATGTAATATAAATTCTATAAAGCACCATTTTCTCAGAAAATTGAAAATGATTTTACCTGTGCATTCAATATATAATCAGAAACATTTTTTTCATACAGGCTTCTATTAAAAAAAAACTCATTCAATTATCATGAAAATGGCAATTTATGGAATTCATACAACATGACATATGGGGATCTGCTTGCACGTGACGTAACAAAATTAAAGCCAAGTTGACGTCAGGCTGGACTTTCCCTTTAAATGTTTTCCTTTGTGATTCATACTGGACTCGAGACACATAAAGGGCCCTCTGATTTTAGAGCTCCTAAATACTAAATCCAAGCATACATATTGCAAAAGATATCCTGATTTTGAATGAAAGCAATAAATGTTCAAATGTGAAATAAAGTCTACAATTTTTATGACTGAAGAAATAATAATTGGTAAAACATGTCCCATAAATCAGTGCACACCAGACTTCCTGTCATGACAAATTGACTCTGTTCCCAATAATAAATAAATGACACCCAGGGGAGAAGCAAAATTGTTTCTATAGAATTTTTTAATGTTTTTATTGAAGAAATTAAACAGTGATTAAAACTATGTAAAGAAAATAAATATGACAAGGTAATGTAATTACCTCACAAAAGTATACGTTAATTATAAATGTGGTTTATAGCATTTTGGTATTCAAAGCAATTATATAAACAAATTAACCTTTTGGTTACAGGAACTGGATGTGCTCTTCATTATCTCTCTGGTATTTTCAGAATCTCAGAGGCAAAAGGTTAAGAAGCAGCAAATGTAAGTGGTCTTGTGATACACAACAACTATTTACTGTAAAATCTAAATATATAAATAGTGTAATATGTAATATTAACATGTAACACACATAAAGCCCATAGAGGTTAAAATCCCCTGGCACGTTAAAAGTTATAGACATCATGTCATGACTTACCCTGGCAGTACCGCATCCCTTGTCCTCTGCATCCCCAGAACAACAGGAGAATCGACTCTCAATGGATCCAGCCACTACAAAGTGTATCAACATACAAGGACAGCAAAATTATAGTTCCTTGGCCTTAAACGAGAATTTACATGCAAAACAAAGTCTAAAACTTTAATCCTATATTAACTGGGGGGGGGGTCAATTTGACCCCCCCTCGACGAATTTCGCGACCATGCCGCCACGCAAAATTTTTTGATCGCGTCGCTCGCTGACTTTTTACTTTCAAGTCTTGCGCATCTTTTGAGACCATTTTTGCGAAAATCGGACATACTGTTACGACACTGCGCGACTTTTTATACATGCATGTCAACCCTAAAATTGCTCAAAAACGTGATTTCGTGTACAAAATCAATGGAAATTGTGTTTTCAGCCAAAGATCATAAATGTATGATTATTTTTGCTTTTATTGGTTGAAATGAATTAATTTTATGCTGTTTATGATTGCAAAAGTGTCCCCAACAAATTTCATCGAAAAAACAATAGAAAACAAAAGGTCGAAAAAAACAAGGAAATACATAAGAAATTAAAAAATAAATACAATACATAAGAAATTAATTCCAATTTTTTTTGTAGATAATTGTGAGAAATGTCAGAATGAATATTTTCACCAAAAATTAGTATTCTACTAGCTATTGTAAGTGAGTTATAGGCAAAAACATAATTTCATGCACTTATTTGCATAATTAATTACTTAACAAACAGAAAAAATTAATTGTTTGAAAATTTTACTATATACTCGTGCAGTTTACATCCGGCTCTATGCGCATGCAAATATTCGCGACGATCGCGCGATCTGCCGGCCAGATCTCGGCCTGGGGGGGGGGCATAATGCCAGCCCACCCTCTCGGTGATAAGTAGACCAGAAATAGCCCAGTTATTATAGGGTTAAGAAATTCTTTCAAATTCAAAAATTCTGATTTCTCACCTTTACATTATGGTGCAGTATAGCCAGGAATAAGACGTCATGCAACAAACAGTAACATCATACACTTACAATGGCTAAGGCTCAATTTTCATAAAATTTTCACAGAATTACATAATGGGAACAATATATGATGGTTTATATCTCAGATAACACAGGAATTATCATAAATAGTGATGAAAAATTAAATCTGTCTGTGACTTCCCTGATATTTTTATACTTATTATAAGTTAAACAATATTTCCTCCCATGAACTCATCTCAAAGCCATGTCATATTCTATAATTCTATGCTGAATATTTTGCAGTGGTTTTATTTCTGGGAATTTTGCGACTATAAACTGTGACAATGTTTTCTTCTTGATATACAGGCACCTATACAAAGTTAATGAAAACACAATAGAATCACAAATTAAAATGAACTCTATTTCTTGTCTTCAAGCAAAATTGTGAAAATATACAAGAAATTTACGGGGAATACAGTAAAGGTGTATGAATACGGTTATCCGACTGGCTACCGACCTTCAAAAACAAAACAGGTAATATGAATGTGTCATTACGGTTTAGAACTGTGTGTACAAAGTTCATAGGTTCATCGCACTCGGCTCTCATGTGCAGTTGATATTATGGAAGGTCATCAGGACTTTTTTTTAAATTTATTTATTCACCAACTCATGGGTAGGATTACCCTTACTGGGGGAGAAAGTCTAACCTCGTATCTAGTAATTTAGAATGCAACAAATGCAGGTCAGTCTGGGGGGCAAGGTTTGATGGTAAGTCTTGTCAGTTTAGAGAGGAAGGAATATCCTACATGGCAACCTCTCGACATGAAAAATCTTACTGATACAGATAAAAAAAATCTTATTCTTAATCCAAATTGAAGGTAAAAATCTTACTATGTCAAAATTACATAGTATAACTATAATGCACATTCTTCGAAAGATCTTATTTTTGTATCAGAAAATCTTATTCTGTGGATTTGGATGTTGAAAAATCTTACTAAATTTGATAAAATCTTACTGGTTGGCAGTAATATATGGAATATGCATCTTTTCAAGTATTTTTCCCCCTTGTGAACACTAAGACAGAAGGCAGTCTAACAAGTACATGCTCATAGGATTGTAACTCTTCATTTGTGAGTGAAGATTACCCTGAACATCAAGAGCAAATACAAAAATTATGAAAGGTGAAGGTAAAGGTGAGGGTTTATCGTCTTGTACCACTGTAGAACAATGCTCACACGACGTCACACATTACCCCCTGATCATTGGACCCATGTCAAGCCTGCATATTATTGTGCACCACCTCCAGTCCCTGGGGAGTATTCCTAGCCCGGCTGCTTGTTAGGTACTCAAGGACTAATTCATTCACAAATGGCTTTCTCAGTCCTCTCAGGTACTCCTGGGTGGAGAGAGGTAAAGCGGATGAAGTGTCTTACCCAAGGACACAAACGCCGGCCGTGGCAGGTTTCGAACCCGGATTCGAAATCTTGCAATCTTGTCAATCTTGTACAAGGTCATTCGAAACCATTCAGATATTGAAGTCCGTTCTCTGGGTAGCAAAATAACCTTACTGGTACAACTCTAGACTACAGTATTTGACTCACCCCGCCTTGTCCAAAGTCTCCCCCAGTGGAATGTACAGGTCTCCTTGGTAATGTACTGTCCCGTAGGCCTTCTCAGGAAAGTGCGGCCACATCGAGAACAGACATGTTGATTGGCTGGTGGCATCAAATCAAGGTACAAATAAAAGAAGACTTGATTGTAGGATGCAATACAATGAGCAACACAGGTCAGTAAGTACACACATTTTAAAACAGAAGCCTATAAAAGCTAAGGTATTTAGAGTTGGAAGTTGAACCCACCCCTAAAAAATTAAAATGAACAAACGAAAACCACCCAAACAAAAGCCTTTAAACCCCCCCCCCCAAAAAAAAAAACAGGCATGCAGCAGCCCCCTTGATTGTACAAATTTGTGGTCCTTAAAGTGTGTGTCATTCATTTGCTCGTCAAAAACATCTAAATGAATGAAATCAGCTGAAATCATTTCCAATGTGAAGATTGATATATAAATAAACACCTCTCATAGAGACTTTGAGTAAAATATTGAGTATTGAAGAAAATCTGGACGGTTAAACTACATCCTTTTCCAAATGACTCTGACGTCTTTTCAAAACGTTGACGTGCACGGGCCGTTTCAAAATTGTCCAATCAGCCGTTAGCCGAAGGTCGCGCGGAGTTTAGCCGTTTAACCAATCAGTGTGCTCTGCAATTTGAGCAAAATTTAAACTCACAGAAAGAACGACATTCTGGTAACATGTCGTTATTAGTTTTTCTCATAAAACAACAAATTCATGACGTTTGGATCTCAAACTTTCCCCACACCATTTGTAAGCACTAAACTACACTTCGGTATTGATAATGAAGGGAAGTAATTGACTTGCAAATCCCTGACACAATCTTTAAGGCATGAGCACATATCATGCAAGTACGGTGGCGGCAGTGTACACTGAATTGATTTTACCTAGTAATTGGACCATTTCCTTGTAATAATTTTAAAATCAACCCATTCTTTCTGATAATTCTGCACTAAATAGTGGGATAAATGTTGTCTCTTTTCCCATATTGTGCCGTTTGCAGTAAGCTAACAAGCTTGTTACTGGAAGCGTGATTTTACTACCAGAGGCACAATTTTTCCACGCTAAAGGTAAACTGATGTTAATGGAGATTTTACCCTTTTGACAGATTTCAGGGCCCATGCCATAAAACAGATGATGCACAAGTTTATTACATGGGTCGGTAGGAATTATGTACACAAAGTACCTCTGAAGTTTGCCCGACCCCACGAGGCACTGGTACCATGTGTACACATTTCCTACCGACCCACTCAAACCTGTGCATCATTTGTACACTTACGATCACTGCTAGTCTTTTGTTTGGTCTCCTCCCTCTTGATGACAGCCATGCCAGGGGTGTCTGAGGGGCGGGGATAGCCATTCTCACAAAGCTGTTCTTCTGTCAGGATGTAACGGGTCAATTTTTGATGCAAAACTGCCCCTGCAGAACGAGTGGAAGAAAGGTACCCAATCTAAATGAACACTTTCTGGCAAACACTTCTGGCAGCAGGAAGTAAAACACATTATTGGTTGTCCGGCAGAAGGGCCCTAGCATATGTTTTCGGCAAAAGGGCCTTGGTAGTAAATTTTCTCTAATTTGAATAATATTGCTTTATTTGATATTTGCACTTAACCCGTTTACTACGAGATTCTGTAAATCCCCATAGACTTAGTACAGGGCCCATCCGGTTCCCGTAAGCAACGGGTTAACAGTCTGAAAGAAGGGTCTAAAAAATTTGAACTACTTTGATTTCACATGAATAAAGCCAATGGTTTTCAAGTTACAGACAATTTAGTGTTATGGCCCTTTTGCCAGGAACATATACAAGGGCCCTTCTGGTAGACAACAGACGGTCATGTAATCCATATCACTTAGGAAGAGGCCAGGAAAAAAAAAAACAGCCTAGATTTGTTACCAAACAAACAACCTACGGAGCAAAACATGATGTTTGGGTCAATCTGACATCGGATGCTGAAAAAAGATTAATCCGTATTAATTCGAAATGTGCCATGCATACTGACGCCCAATTTCTGAATTGCTATCTTCACAATCACTTTGATTCAATGCTAATCGTACTATCTCATATTGGTCAAAACTTAGGCACTGCAACTTCTCTGTTACAGTTGATGCAATTACAGATAATCGGTAATCACAATTATAGAGACAGTGATTTTCCGTTTCAAAAAATGTTTTTTTTTCCGTTTCTGAAAACCTGTAATTCCGTTTCAACTTGATCTGAAAATGGGAAATCCATTTTGTCATACAAAAATGTACACAAGAAAAACATGAATTCTGTTTTGCAAAGGTGAATTCCATGAATTTTCACATGAAAAGTAAACAACCAAACCAGATTTTCCATTTTGATTTAATGGCAAAAGGAAAATCAATGTCCATATAATTAGTAATGATTAAAAACATTACAGCTGTTCATACTTCTACTTGAACAAGCACTTGAGTTAACATGTTCACAGGAATTCCAGGAACAACTTCTGGGTAGCAAGCTGTGAAAATATGCTGGAGAAAAAAAATGGCAGCTATTTCTCAATATCATTTGAAAAAATTCCCTCAATTGTGAGTAGGCCCATATAAACATTCATACCTCCCCCCCCCCAACGAACAAAATGATCCTGAATCTGTGACTGGATAACAGACAAAAACTTACCTTCATATTTCTCCTCAACAGCAGCATGTGATGAACGATGAATGGAGAAGGATGTTTTTGTGGCTAGTTTGCCACCAAGAACGGCTGCATGCGATATGACCTTATTTGGAGAAATGGGGGTGGGTGTTGGGGTCGCACTGCCTTTACTGGTCGTAATGTTCTGCAACTTCTTCAAAGCATTCACCGACAGGTTGAGGTAAATGTTACGAGATGACGCTCTCTGGTAGACTAATTTCTCCTCTTCTAGTGCCTATAAAAATTGAAAAACAGAAAGTAATGCAGAGATTTAACAGTAACATTTTACTCAAATACAATTGTGACCTGTCACCACGATACCCTGATAAAGTTGCACATCTTATGAAACATAAATACAGACAGAAAAATACTTTTGTGAAAAATATTAGTATTAAAACCTTTGGAAGATGTGAAGGTCATAGTTTATTTCATTTTTGAAGACACTTAACTTTCATAATTTATATCATTATTTTGATATTTGGCACTTTCTTTACTTTTGGGTTGTGCGACTTTATCAGGGTATCGTGGTGACAGGTCACAATTAGAAAAAGTTTAAATCACCAAAGACAATAGACTACGGATTAACAGGTTGATTATATCATCATTTGGCAGTATAAACATAGTTACCAACCTCTTTGGTGAAGATTTTTCTCTCCTCCGTAAGGGCCAGAAAAGGGGGAAAGGGAAAGTTGAAACATGCATGGGTGGCGCCACAGAGAGGCAGCCGGGGCACCGTCAGAAATATAGAAAATCAGGGGTTTTTCATAGTGTAATTCATTAAATTTTGGGAGTTTTGACACTTTGTTTCCCCACCCCCCAGAAATGTTTTTGTCCCCTCTAAGATTTTTCCCTGGCAACAGCCCCTGGGTACATGGGCATTGAGGGAAGGGATGAGGCACTAACAATGAAATGTCATTTGTATGTATGTTATGTAAGACATCTAAATCATTTTTATTGCTATTTGAATGACTATTGCAAGGACATTTACATGTATATGTATTTGTAATACAGTAGGCTTGCATTATTCAACAATGATATAACAGAATTTCATTAAAACAAAGAATTTTTTCTGGTCTCAAAGTTGAAATTTTCAATGTATAATGTATTCTCGTTGTTAATTGCATATGCTACCCTGGGGGAAAGGATATGGGCAGATTTAATTTAATGTCATTTGTATGGATATTCTGTAAAGCCATCAATGCAGTTTAATGTTTCTTCAATTACCAGTGATATTGCAAATGTACTACTAATGTAATACAGTAGACTCGCATTATACATAACACTGATGTAACAAAGATGAAATTTTCTTTGTAGCTTATAGTTTTTGCTACCTTCATATTAGTATAACAAAGTAATTTTCCAGGGCTCAAGGAGTTTTTTGAAATGAGAGTCTACTGTATCATGAATAAACTGAAAGCACAACCATACCTTGTCAAAAGCTTCTTGTTCTGATTCAGCTGTCTTCAATAACTCATCGATAAAGACGTTGAGATAACGCTGCCGGATGTTCAGTGGCACTTTGCTGCCAAAATCGGTGGGTATGACGGGTCTCTTGCTCACCTTAATTTGTTTATGAATGAAAAAAATGAGAACACAGTTAGTAAAATACAAGTTTACATTGCATCCAGCTCATTAAGGGGAGAAGGCGCCAGCAACTAACAGGCATAAGTTAAGAAAATATTTGAGTTCTTGCCAACCAATCAGATTGCACGTGCACTGCAAGGAGCTTGACATGATTGACCAATGGCATGTCATGCGATGTGTAGTTAGCGCCCCGTGGTAATGTATGCACTCGTTTGAATGATAAGCTCCTCCCCCATATGAGCTAAAGTTTTCTGGGCAATGTTTTTTTTACTGTCTTAGTGGTAAAACTTACAAAAGACGGTAAAATAAACAACAAATATTAAATACTAAATTTTTATAGGGCCTTGTCATGCAAGTCGGTTTGGGTGAGTAATGCAACACTCTTAGTTACCCCTTATTTAGGCTGTTTTTGTCATCATGTACCATAATTCTCACAAAACTCACAATGTCATTTTTATTCTTAATTTATGCCTGTTAGTTGCTGGCGCCTTCTCCCTTTAAAATGTTTCTCTGTCAAATCATGTACATAGAGATATCTGTTTGCTGATCATTTAACCCATTGGCTACGGGAACTGGATGTGCCATTTATTAACTCAATGGGACTTACAGAATCTTGGAGGCAAAGGGTTAAAAATCATTATTTTTGGTACTGAAGTGCAAGTTTCATTGATATCATACATATACAGGGTGGCCAAGAAAAATGGAATGGTGCATTTCACTTAAAAATTACTCATCTTTGCTTTGCTTATCTAGTAGACCATTTTTCTGTGAGTAAAATCATATTCTGTGAGAATCATATTTAAGACTCTGTTAAAAATATTCAAAGCAATTCATGGCAAGTCACCTGTATACATACTACAGCTTTTAGAATGAAATTATCTTCTCAAATACACTGCCGCCTCCGAAGTTGTCAGATAACACACTATTGAAGCATCCATCAGGAAAGTTAAACGTTACTCTTGGTGACAGGGCATTTTTGTATACTGCCCCCAAACTGTAGAATAATCTTCCATTGTTTGTGAGACAGTCACTTCCCATAAAAGAGTTTAAGAACAGGTTACAAAGTAATTTGTTTATTGCAATTATACCCCAAAAATTATTTTGTAATACGCAGTAGAGTATATTATTATTATAGAATCAAGACAATATAAATGTTCTAATATCCTTTATTAAAAATGATACAAAGAACATCCATTTTGACTGGGTACTTTTCATTTTAGGACCATACTTGTGAATCAATGTGAATTGGGTACGCGCTTGCCAGTTTATGTCTAATTTCGACGGAAATAGGATAGAATACATAGTTACTGCTTTACTGCTAGAAAAGCCCATATGCACTGCTTTGCAAAACAGGCTCTAAAACGAAAACTACTGAAGGAAAGTCATGTGTCGCTTAAAAAGAACATGCTAGCAGATGAATGGGAAAAAATGTGATTTCACTTGATTATGTAGGGGGAAAAATTACCATCTTGGGGACCCATTTTTTGCTGGGCCACCCTGTGTATACAATAAGTTTTTACCGTCTTGGGCGTGTGAGCCAGTCTTCTGCCTGATTTGGCATTCGTCATGGCCAGTGTTTTGGTTGAGGGGCTTGAACCCAGAGTCAGCTGCTGGAGAGTTGAATTTGTACCTGCAAGGGGGCAAAAGTGGTGATCATTGCACGAGTATCAACTCCTGTGATGTGTACATTATCATCTTAATTCAATTTCTAGAAGTTAAATGATGGGCTGCTGTTTGATTCTGATTGTGCAATACAATGTGTTGGGGATGCCTGCACCAGTATGGCACACAATAGACTAGCAGAAATGTTAACAATTGACATTTTTTGCTGTCACCTGACAACATCTATAATGTACAGAGACACTTTTTAAAGGGCAGCACATGATTGGGAGAAATAAAAAAAAATGCCTCTAAAACCAAACTGGTTGAAAGATAAACTAGCCTATACACAGCTGGAGTGTATCTCCTGGCTGGAAGGATTTGTCTTGAATTTGTTTACTTATGGAGAATCAAGCGTGAATGTACCAGAAGTGAATTTCTCTTGAGCCCCGAGAGAAATTAACCTCATATAAAACTACACAACAAGTTTGTCTGTCACAAGGCATTCTTTTGATAGCACTTCAAAAATGAGCCAACTGCAAAATTTTGACAGTAAAATACTTGCATAGTGTGAACTTGATTCTAAAATAGTCTTACCCCAAGTTGAGGACTACCCCAATCATGTCATTTACCTTTAACAAACATCACTTTTTAAGGCTAAGTCACACTGTACCGTCTGACGATTTCGTCTGAAAAACGAACCCGTACGTTTATTAAACATTTATTGGGCTTTTTCATTCGTTTTTCAACTGGATTACAAATGTATCTAGACGTTGACAGACAGTGTTTTTCTGCTATGTTCCAATCTATTGTATTCCATTTGCCACTGTCTGAGGTAAATATTTTAGACGGAGGCAGACGGAATCGTTAGACGGCACAGTGTGACTTAGCCTTTACTGTGGAAGGTACATGAATTGGTCAGCACAACTACATTCCTGTGTCTGTTGGTACTCTTAACCCTTTAGCACCTGAACCGCCCGAAACCGCCCCTCTTATTACTTCCTAGACCGCCCGAAACGCCCATCCGTAAAATGTGCTTTCCCTGAAATGCCCAAAACCGCCCGTCTTATTACTCCCTAAACCGCCCGCCCGTACATTGCGCTCTAGTATACATTGTACGCCTGTCTTTTGTGCACCGTTGAGGGCAATATTGCTGTACCTTCTAGGGAGCAATAAGCCATTATCTACAGAGTCTTCAGTGACTAAAGGGTTAATTATCCTCTACTTTGTACATGTATTTAGTGTTGCTTTCGATGAATATCATGTTAGAATTGAAACTTCGGGGGCCAGTTGCATAAATCTTTCTCAACAAATCAAAGAGGATGAGGAAGACACAAAAGAGATATATAGTAGGACGAAGTGTTACCTGAATCATTGGATTTGGACGAGGAGCCATGAGCAATTCGTTTTCTGCCAGTGACAGATGATGTCTCTGCTAACCCATCCTCTTTCTCCCGAGATGCTCGTTGAATTCTCTCCTGCATCATGCGATACCTGTTATGGCAGACCTGGGCAGGGCTGGGTCGTGCATTATGCCTTGCAGAAGCTTGTTTGACTTTAACAGTCTTAAACAGAAAGAGAAACCCAAACCATTTTATTAAAAAAAGAATATGCAAACTTGTCACCAGGTGGGGGTCTCAAATCTTGATTAACATTGTGGTGGAGTGCACTCAAAAGAGTCAAGTTTTAAGATTACAACAAACGTGAAGTTCTCATGTTATTGGTAACGAAGAACTCTGAGGATGTTTTTCATGAATATATACAGATACATCAGACAACAGCTTTTTTAACCCGTTGCCTCCGAGATGATGAAAATCCCATAGAATAAATACTGGGCACACCCGGTTCCCGTAGCCAACGGGTTAATTACTGTAAGTCTACATAAAAATACACACTACTGAACTTACCCCACTTTTTGATGCATGAGCAACCCGCTGTTTACCTACAGGAGCTGGGGGTTCAGAATCTCTACTCTTGTCCTGAGAAGGTCTCTAGAAGATTTGAAACAAAATAGTAATAAGGAAACAAACTTTAAGAATAACCATGTGCAATAAAATCCTCGATTTCAGTTTGATGTAATGAATACTGCTTGGAATCCTACTATTTCACTTCTAATATTAATTAAAATATTTCTTTTTTGACAGGGTATTTTATAATTGTGTCTTGATTAAATGTCAGATCCAAGAAATAATCCCCCAAATCAGTCATAATATACACTTTATGTTTAATTGTTCACCTCTCATAATCCATTGGAGTAAAACAATGCATAAATCTCAAAATACCAACCTCTGAAATTTCATAACTAATGGAACCAAACTGGAACAGACAAAATTCATTAGTTACAATTTCATGTTTTCCATATCAAAGAGAGCGCTGGAAGAAAGACTTGATGGACAGCATCAATGATAAGAATGATACTGTTATATAAAGGAATGTTTGGCCATTCTGGTTCCCAGGTGGGAGTTCCTTCAGTTGCAAGCATGCCATATGGAAAAGATGACATTTCTTGTAGTATTAAGGTTAAAACTGTACCTGGTTGTTTTCTTCTTGTGCACAAATCAAGAACGTTGTCTTTAAATACTTTTCCATCAAATGATGATCTATGACTATTCATATCATAAATATTAGGATCAAATACTCTTAAGTCATGCTACTACCATTAGCAATTATTACTTCAAATGTACCTAATAGCATCACAAACTACAAGCAATATGATTGCTATTAATAGTAGCAGGGGAACTTCTGGTTTTGAGAATGTGACATGTGACATGGATGGAGGGCTTCTAGAGCACATCAAATGATACAATAACCTACTAAAGTTTACAGCTGTTCCGAAACTAAACAAATGCACAGATGAAGATATTCACCTTTGTTATACTTTTAGAAGCCCCCCAATTATGGGGGACAACGCAAATGTCTCATTCTCAAAACCAAACAGTTGTATACTTACTCTCTGTTTTTGACCACTGGACGATTTTCCTTCAGGTCTTTCCTCTTGAAATATGCGAAGGCACTCCTCATAAGTATCAGTTTCTGACAAAGTATCATCGAAGTTGTAATTCATGTTATCATCATCATCATCACTAGATACATGTCCATTGTGATTGTCAGTGTTTCTATCTGTATCCGTAGAACTTGAAAGAGCATACACATTTTTGTGACTTGAACTGCTGGTGGTACTTTGTTTTTTCTTGATCTGTTGTGACTGACTTTTAGTTTTACCCTTATTGAAACAATTCTCATCCTTTTGCGATTGTTTTCCTGTCCGTTTTGCAAGTTTTGATGATGGTGGCAATTCTACCTTTCTTCTTTTTTCCAGTTTTGAATCTTTTTCTGGGTTCTTTTGAGACACTTGTTTTGACGTGACAGTCTTCGTTGGCAAAAAATTACCCGGATGCAGCTTAGTATTTTTAGATGACTTTGACACTTTGTGATTCTTAGATTGGTTCTTTTCAGATGAAGACTTTGTAATACTGCCTGAATTAGGTTTTCCTTTCATTGCGTGACTCTGAGAATGTTTCTTTGTGGGTGAAAACGTTTTATCACTGTCTAATGAGGGCCTGTCTTTCGTCACTTTACTGGCTTTATGATGTTTGGAAAGGATATCATCATCACCATCATCTCCATCTGATATCAAATTGACAGAATCACTGTCATCCGAGTCATCACTGTCATCCCCAAACAAGTTATGTTCAATGATCTTAGCAATCTGCGGACGAGATGAACTTGACGTTCTCCTTGGTCTCTTGGACTCCAGATGTGTTGGAGATGAAGATGCTGATCTCTTTTGCACAAAATGCTCACTCTTCTGCCCTGTGGAGTGGCTGTGCGTTGACTTGGACGGAAAAGACTTTTGAGTTACTTCAGGTTTGTCGTCATCGCTAGAATCCCCTGTGACAGCAAACAGATCTATTTCACACGCCCTCACTGAAGAAGTTCGTTTTGACTTTGTGGGCACTGTTTCTATTGTTTTAAACAAACTACGATCACTGTTTTCCTTGCTTACAGTTTGGATTTCCTTTTTACTATGCTTGTTACTAGATTTTGGCAGGGATGCTTTTCCTTTTCCTGAACTAGTTGCACCATCTTTATTACTCAATGTCCGCTCCCTTGGGATGTCCAGTGACCTTGACCTCTGAATTTCAGTCTGTTGGGTGCCGTCTTTACTACTTTTGTTTGCATCCATGCTAGACACCCTATTCTTTCTCGTTACACCTTTCTTTCCATGCATTTCCTGACGTTTACTAAAGAAACTTGCTAACTGATCTGATGAGATTTTATGCTTTTGTGACTTTAATTGTACATCTGCATTACTAATGTCAGCCAATTCTGGCTCATCCAGTGCATGGGACACGGTCATACTTTTTCCAGCACTAGAGTTTGACTTTGATTTGACAGTTTCACTTTTCAAACTATCCTTCCTCTTAATGGCAGTGGATTTCTCATGCTTGGTAGTGTCTTTAGTCTGTGCATCTCCACTGGGGTGTGTATTGACTTTAGGTTTCTTTGCAGTGTGGAGCACCTTTTTCACCTTTGAGGTTTCTGGTGAAACCTTGTCCGATGATTTCTCCGACTTACTCAGCTTTGATGATGAAGCAGATTTTCGCTGTGATGGAGTGGACGGAATGGTTTTGCTACTGCTTTGTGTTGACTTCTTCAAAGTTTTTTTGGTTGAGACACCTTCATTTAACTTTGACTTGTTATTCACATTTGTTTCTGTATGCATTGTTTTTGCTTTGTGACTAGTATCAGATATATGTTCATGAAATTCATTGTCACCATTACTGTCTAGACCAAGGTCCTCGTCACTTTCATCACTGTTATTCCTAACAATCTCAGGCAACTGATCAACTGAACCACCCTCTTCAAATTGTGGAACATCGTCTCTTTGGGCAGAGCTATTTTCAGGATCTACCATTTGATTTGTTTCCGTAGTAAAGTTACAAAATGGGTCATACTCCAAATCAGTGTCAGGGCCAGCATCCACATCCAAAGAATACTTTGCACTCGGTGTTCGACTATTAAGACTTTCACCCACAGAAGACACTGGCGGTTTGGTAGACTTGTCAACATAAGTATCAGCTTGCGCACATGGGTTGTACTCAGACTCGTTAAGTGGATCATAATCATCGACCAGTGTTTCGTATTTGTTTTCCCACGGATCAATCTCTATATTTGTGGGATTGTAAACATCACCGCCTTCATCATGACTAAAATATCCCGACGGTCCAGCACCAGATTTATTTCCGTCGTCTTTCTCAATTTCAGAAGAGAATGGATTATATTCTGCATCAGTAGTAGAGTCTCCACTGTAGTTTATTGTGGTTGATGTTGTGACCGTCACGCCCCCATAGGAATGCGTTTCTACGATCACATTCTCCTTTACTGCTTTTCCTCCTTCTGAAGTACGCAATGATTGCTGCTCACTGGGTCGAGTTGGTAAGTACGAGTATGTCTGTCCTTCAGAGTCCACCACCATTGGTACATGATCTGCTGTCTCTTCCCCACCATGTTCAAACCCACTTTGCATCTTTCTACTACTGGCAGCATCATCCAACTCAAGTTCCGACAGTGGAGTTGGAGTGTAACCAGTAGGTGTTGGGGTATAAGTTGCTGGTGTTGGACTGTAATCCGTGGGAGTGGGCGTGTAATCTGCAAGTGGAAGGGTGTCATCTTGGCATGTGTCAGGGTTTTCTTCTTCAGATGCACTGCTTGGTTTCTTGCAGAGAAAAAGTGGTGTCGGTACATACTGAATATTTTTGACGGATGGAGTTCGGCTCTTACGACGACGAAAAGAAGGCAAACTGCTGCTCTCAATTACTGGTTTGGAAATGGGCTTCTGATCAGCAATACTCTTTAGTTCAGGATCAGTATCTTCTGAGCCAGAGAGCACTGTAAAACAAAAGCACACATATATTGGTTGCATATTAGTAGACTATTTCATTTACCAAACATCCTGATTACAGGCTATAATCATAGAATACTGCTTACTTTGTCAATATTTAGTATGTTATGGATTGCACTTTATTCTAATTGACTCCTTGTACTGATGATGCTTGTATTTTGACAGCTATTTTCTACAGGGAATTAAAAAAAAATGTAAATAATTTTACACTTTTAATAGGAATTGGAAATAAGGCTAATCTTTTGTTGTTGTTGTTTTTTTTTTTTGGGGGGGGGATGGTAAGAGTATACTACCCCACTACCCCAGAGTACTGTGCTGGAATTGGGTGTCAGAAGCATTTGGAGATTGATACAGCCAAAAACTGGTGTGTCATGTGTAGGAACCAGAGAAGGGGGGGGGGAACTTGGATAATGTGCGGACAGGAGTGTGAAGATGAAACCTTGAAACTAGGCTATGCATCATCTTTGTACTCACATAGCTGGGCATAAGTGTGTGCATGGCCATGGATGGTCAAATTTATCTGTAATTTCCAGTTAGGTTTATTTTCAATTAGGTATGAAATCACGATTAAAACTACACAGTGATTTTTATTGTAGTCATATTATTAGAAATTAAATGGGAGATAGTGTGGTAATTGTACAAAGGTTTAAGTCTTATCTCACTCCTACTTTACCATGCTAGTATTCCTTTAATTATGAAATTATGATTGTTGCACACGACAGAAAACAAGAATGTATGCCAAGAGTAATCATTCCAAACGCTAATTGTCCCTGGTTGATGTCCAATGGACGCTTTCAAGCAACTTCCCTAGAAATTGCATTTTGAATGAAAATCATCTCAGCATTTGACATCCCACTGTATTTACACACTAGTGCATTACCAAGTACGTGTTGCGCAGAGGCTGATTTCTGCAAGCACAATCAACAAAGTTCAGACTTTTTTGGAAACAGCTTGCTTATTTTGAAAACAGCAATTTGTTATTTTTTTTTTAGCTGTACTCTAGTCCAAATTAATAGACCCCACATCCCAAATCCATGCTTTCTGATCTGGATGTGAAATTTTATATTTCTTAATTTTTCTTAGGTCCAACTCTACTCTGTTGTGGAACGGGGTTGGATGCTACCACACCCATCCAAGAAAACTTTCCACCAGCACCACCA
>JZLH01S0081525.1:0-18185 GCA_001188425.1 Eucidaris tribuloides | reverse complement strand
CAATTCAAATCAACATGATAATACATGAAATTAGAATTCATGAAGCTAACAGCAGAAATTGAAAATAAAAGCTCGCGAAATAGATAACTTTCGTTGATTACAATAGGTTGCTACGTTAATATTCGTTTTGATGATAGTATCCCATGGATTTAGGCAGTGCTTTCGTTTTTATATGTTTTCTGTGATAATAACGCTGTATAATCAAGATCTCCTCTCATAACTCAAGTCAAATAAAATGCGTCATACTCCCGTCTTACTTGTCTGACAACTACATCATTATATTCTCCACACGCGACTTGCGTTCTTTCAACTCAAGCTCTCCCTTTAGCTTCCTTGCCGCATTCCTTCTAATTCTTCGGTCACGATCCTTTTCTTACGCCGCCCTTTTCTTTGGAAAACTACCCCTTCACAATGCCAATGCTGGAACAGGGAACATTTTCAAAATTTGTTTAAAGGACTCATTTATTTCAGATTGCTTCATTACCTAAATTGTTCACTTTATAGATATTGTACATTATTTGTTTTCTTGTTATCTTGATATTTGTTACTTCTTAATTTATCTGTAAATTTCATGTATTTCTATTTGTGTATCTCGTTCAGCGCATAGAGGCTTCGTAAATTTGCGCTATATAAATATCTTGTATTATCATTATTATAATTATTATTATAACGAGATTGGAGCATATTATGTGGAATCAAACTTAATCTAGAATTGAAGTGTATTGTTAAGATTAGATCTGAGTACATTGACCATCAATAAGATTTAATATTCAAACTGTTTTCAAAACCGCTCTACGAACAAATGTATCGGAAAATATAAACTCTAGTACAAAGAGAGTAGTTTAAAAACACCAGCAACCTTTGTTTGTTTGTTTTTAAAACAAAACTTCTACCACAATCATTATGTCCTGACAAAGTTAACACAGAAAGTATATGTCGACAATGTTAATTCGTGCATAAACGCAAGTGCCAAGAGTGACGGAATTCTCCCGTTTAAACGCCACTATTTACAACATTTGACCTTTGAAAGATGAATTCCATATTGACTATATATGCGTTTACTGGAAACCACAAAATGGGACTCCGATGAAGATTTTCCACCATGCGACCACTACTCCAGTTCATCGTTTAAGGTTTACTGCTCTTAAAAAAAAAAACACACTCGATCTCAACTGTTTTCTCTAGAAGGAAATTCTGCGAAATCGCCGAGGCGAGCAGACTGCGCTTTTACATGTTACATTGAGTTCAACTTTATGTCTTCATAATTTTACTTTATTACTAAGCCATATATAACTTGTCTGACGTTATTTATACATTTCTTTAAAGAATCAAATATAAGAATTCTAGGTAGTGCAGTAAGCGCAGTATACATTGAAAATGCCATCTGTTGACTACGGGACACAAGAATTATTGTCGTGTGTTATTCGATGGAAATTACAGATGACTGTAACAAACAAACTATAACATACATGGTGGAGGAATTGATATGATCGGTGTGATGCTTTAACCAGGGTAAATAAATTATAATTTTAAGAAATTATTCCTATTACCGTTCATTCTTCTACTTACTTACTACTTACTGTACTACTACTACTACTACTACTACTACTACTTACTACATTCTGACTAATATACACTACTACTACTACTACTACTATACTCTACTACTATACTAACTACTATCTACTTACTACTACTACTTACTACTCTACTACTACTACCACACCACCACTACTACTACTATACTACCACACTACTACTACTACTTCTACTACTATACCCCTACTATTACTAGCTACTACTACACTACTACTACTACTCTACTACTAACTACTACTACTTACTACTACTACTACTAACATATACTACTACCACACCACACCACCACTACTACTACTACTACAACAACACTACATACTCTACTACTTACTACTACTACACTACTACTACTACTACTATACTACTACTTACTACTACCACCACACCCATACTACTATACTACCAACAACACTTACTATTCTACTAGCTACTACTACTACACTACTACTACTACTTACTACTACTACTACTACTACTACTACTATCTACTCTACTACAATACACTCTACCACTACTACTACTACTACTACTACTACTACTAACTACTACTACTACTACCACTACTACCTACTTACTACTACTACTACTACTAACTACTACTCACTACTACTAACTACTACGAATACCACTATACTACTACTACTACTACTACTAACTACCTACTACTTACTACTACCACTATACTACTACTATACTGATAATACACCACATAAAAATACCATCGTTTCTACTAAACTGTGGATATCCCCTTCAGTTATGGATTATAATTTAAATATTTAAATTGACACCAAAATAAGAAGGGGATAATGTGGATAGTATTTTTTCATTTTTTATTCAAACCTGGCGTGAGCAATTTGTCTACTGTTCCGCCACATATAATAGAGCATCCCGCAATATTATTGAAAAGGCAAATACTCAGCCGGCACACTTTGTGTAACAATCCTGGTTATTCCCGTTATAGCAATGCCATGAGCAATAAGCACACGGACATATTATACCACACTCGCCTCCAGCTTGCTCGAGGAGGCATAAAACATATGACAGTTCAAAATTTAGGTGTGAGTCACAATATATGCATACATTCGCTGAAGCGACAAAACAGCATATCTGAGCTTCACCTATCTCTTACACTCTACAGTTGAACACACACAGTGCGGGCTTTCGGTGCAGTCGAAATAATGCTCTGGTGAACTATAAATTCTAAATCCGTTGCTGTTAACATGGTATCCAACAGCGCGCGTTTTTTAAATTGAAGTTTTATGACAATCAATCAACATTGTATTGATTAAGTCGATGTGTGTATTTGTAGACAAGCTACAAGAAACAAATGATCCAGCAAACAATGTCAAAAAAATTATCCATGGAAATGATAGTTTTTTTTTACGCATTAAGTAATCTGTATAAGCGTATCCTCTGAGATCACTTTCCTTCTATAACTAGTTATTCCAAACGTAGGCAGCCGTAACTATTGTGCTTTTTCATTGGGAAATCAGCAGAGATGATTTAATTAAACAAAGCTATATATATGAAGAACTAAAAAAGGAAATGAACAAAAAAGACAACTAAAAACATAATTAGGCTAAAAAGAGAAGGACAAAGATGAAGGTAGGAGCGAGGTGGCTGGAGCTGGAGAATAAGAAAGATGAGGATGGGCTGCAGGAGGCGATAGCGATGATGGATGATGATTAGGAGGAGGCGGGAGGAGGGGACATGAGAAGGATGATATGTGATATGATGATGTATGATGATGATAGAGAGGAGGAGGCATCGGGTTTGATCGTATGTCGAGAGGAGTGATTGATGTATGATGAGTGATGACTGATGATGATGGATATGATGTGATGATGATGAAGATGAAGAGAGGAAGAGAAGAGGAGAGCCGATGATGATTGAATGAAAAAAGTAGGAGAAAGAGAAGGAGGAGCATTGATTATGATGAAAAAGTAGGAGTAAGAGAAGGAGGAAAAGAAGTGCTATACCATAAGAAGAGAACGACATGAAATAAACACACGACCAAATGGACAAGCGCCGAAAAATGTACATTAAAAATAAAGTGGACTAGGTATGTTCGAAAAATAAGCCATTGGAGAATTGCGTAAGAGAAGAATGAAGGCAGACAACTTTGAAATAATTCTAAATGAATGCACATTTCGATTGTGGCGTAGTGCTCTACGAACATAACTCAGCTCTGAATACATGCATTCTCATTAGTCTATCGTTATGAGGTTTATTATAAAAAGAGTCGCGCGGCGTTCGGTGTTATGATGAGTTTTCCAGCACATGTTTCACAAATACATTATTAAAAGGAACATATTAATGAGGTTAAATTTATTGACGCAAAAATCGTGTTTGTTTGATTTTTTCATTTCCTTCCGCGTTGAATGATCGTTGACTCATTCATGAATAGTTATATATCTGAAGTGAAGAACCTTCAATAAATCATAGTACGAAAAGTAAATATCCAGGGATACTCGTAATTCGTTGTCGATTTTAGTTCAACATAATGCGACCTACCTTACAACAAAACGAGCCAAACACAACGACTGTTCATCATAAACTCGATATATTTTTATTCCTACATGCACGAGTGCATACTTTGTGAGCACGAAGATTACTCGGGGCAATTTGAGAGATTAATTTCTACCAGTGTCATGCCCCCCTCGGCTATATTCGTTCGGTTGAGGTAAGGATACGACCAAGCTGCATGGCCGATGTTGACTTCGAATGATGATGAACATCGTACAAGTGTTGTTGTAATCGCAAAACCTATAAATAACCACTACCACAACAGTGAAAATTACGTGAAAAAAACCCCAATACAATTCCGTTAGATAGACATTTTTTATATAGCTTTTTGTATTTTTTTTGGGTTCTTCAACTGCAAGTATTATACTACGCTAGGGAGATGCGGGGACGCTTTCTCATTATTATCATTTGTTCAACTATTTTTTTTTGGTCATATCGCCGAAATGGCCTCGTTGAACTTCTCTCTCTCTCTTTCTCTGTCGTCAGGCGCATTCCCGCTAGCTGTATCGCGCCTTGACGTTGGGGTGGGTTCTAGGCCGCTGGCCGGCCGGCCGGCCGGCATGCGCGGCGTTCCAATCACCCCAACCATTCCATTAGCCAAATTAAACCGAATGTTTACATGTGCCCGCGCTCGCACTTGTTGTGTGCCGTCCATTCGTAACGGTTCGCGCCACGCGATACGTATATTATCTTGATTAGTTTCTGCCGTTGTGTTGCTTTTTCTCCTTTCTATTTCCCCCTTTTTTCCACCGATTTCAAAAGGCCTGCCGGATATACGGCTCTTGCTCTTCGAGTTGTGTGTCTAAATGCCAAATTCCAATAGTATTTTATTGTTATTTAAATCAAAGGACGACTCTGCGAGGTATTTTAGAAAATTAACGACATATGTTGCGTTTTTTCCGACCTTCTCCCGGTTGCTCTTCCGTTTATCATAATTATAAATCAAACCTGTTTCGACACTTTAAACATTAAAGGTAATATATCTTATTGTTTCATATTATACTACATATAATGGTAATTTACCCCTGACGAAAGCACAATAATCGTATATTGGAAACGAATGATAACATGCTATTTTAAATGTAACTGGTACTTATAACAAAACTGTATAGAACAGCCGGATAACGCTAATTGCACTTTAAACCCAATTAAATCGATAGTATCTGAGGATAATATTATATTTGATGGCTCATTTGTCTACAGGTTTGTTAAAAAATCAAGCAAGGCATCATCACTGTCAACACTTTTAGAGCTAAAGTTCCGGTTTCAATTTCAACATTGCCAATGATGAATTCGAACTACAGTTACTCTACATTGTACAATTGCAAAGTTGTTTTATTTTCTATTTATTCGAGGTCTATCATACGGTTTGAAGATCACCCTTTTAATGTCATCTGTTACAAATAAAAAAGATATAATTTTCAAATTCAAATTTCATCTATGTATTTCAACAACTTCAACGAAAAACATACCGGGTATAAATCCCTTGTTGATAGGTATTGAGCTATCATTGTTCAGTCTGAGAGTGAAATAATAGATACGTGAGTCAATTGTACAAACCAGTGGCGTAATGAGCAAAATCAATGGGGGGGGGGGTCAGAAACTAATATCAATAAAAGTGTGTGTGTGTGTTCTCTTTTCACTTCTATGCAAACCCTTTATTTATTTATTTATTCATGTTTACTTTTAAAAATACAGGGTAGGCACATTCAGTTTAATAACTGCTTTACACTTCTACCCTTTACCTTCTACGTAATACCCATGAGCGAGCGTAGCGAGCGAACGGTTGGAGGAATTAAGAATTATTGTCGTACAAAACGCTATAAGGATGCGAACTCTTAAGTCGTTACCTAAATAGAACGACTACATGGAATTCAAAGTGTAATTTGCTATTTTAGGATTGGTAGTGCATCGTGAATGGCCTACAATACCTACTGTCCACGATTTATGCATTTACCCCAAATAATGCATATTTTGAAACACTAAATGAATACAGGCCTATCATACACTCTCCATG
This sequence comes from Eucidaris tribuloides, assembly GCA_001188425.1. NCBI lineage: Eukaryota > Metazoa > Echinodermata > Echinoidea > Cidaroida > Cidaridae > Eucidaris > Eucidaris tribuloides. The sequence continues at coordinate 12,043 of JZLH01S0081525.1, read as the reverse complement.
GATAGAATATTTTACAGACAGTGGAAACTTGTGATATTGTCAGACATCTCACAACGACTGTACTAGCATTATACTTGGCGATGTCTCTGTACTTCGGCTCCTCACATATTGAACACAATCAAAAGTGGGTCCATGATATTTTCATGTACACTCCCATTCAAAAAATAATCAAATTCTTAATAATGTATAGTTTACCTGATTTATAAATTTTCTAAGATCCTCGTCTAGTAGATCTAAGACGTAAATGCGAAGAGCTAACGCACTGTATCCTTGAAATTAAACCTGTTAATTTGCAGATATTGAAGAACATTTGTTAGAACATATCGTACCTTATCACTACAAGAAAAAAAAAGTGCTGATTAGAACCTCTCCTTGTCCCGTATTTAGAACCGTTTAAGGTTTTTCAAAGAAGCAAAAAAAGGGTTCTAAATGGTTCTTTAGAACCATTTTTGGTTCTACAAGAAACCATTTGGGGTTCTTGATGGTATAAAGAACCCTATACAAAAATAGTAGGGATCTTTGGGAACCATTTAGAACTTTTTTTTTGCTTCTTCATGTTCTTTGAAAAACCTTAAAGGTTCCAAATACGGGACAAGGAGAGGTTCTAATCAGTGTACTACTGTTGTTGTACTATTCAGCTGTTAATACACAGTCACAGTTACAATAATGTAAAATATACCGATTCCAAGGGGGAAATAATGATGATATAAAACATAATTTACAAATATGTGTTATTTAATAAAGGCGAAGAAAACATACCGTATAAGCTTCTCTGTATACATGTTTACGTATTATCAGAGACTCAATGAAAAGATTACACTGTTGTTCTGTTTAGCTGTTAAAATATAGTAACAATTACATGTAGCCTAGGTATGGGAAATATGAATATGAAATACATAATTTACCAAATCTGCATCAATAATCATGAAGGCAAAAGATATAAAAAATGTCAATATAAGCCTTACTGTATAATGATCAAATTTTATGGGGGGGGGGGAGGGAGAGCGCACCCCCACACCTTTCTGACGCCAGTGGTACAAAGTATTAAAAGGTACTGGTTAAAGTGGTGGAAGCCCCTTTTAAAAATTATCCACATTGGTGTTCGAATGGACAAATTAACACACTGGAACACAAAACTGTAGACAGATATGCTGTAACAGGCGAAATATGTGCAGAGAAATATGGGCACGTGAATTAATGTGTTTGGAATAAAAAGAAATATGTATCTTTCTGAGATGAAAACTTAAATAGTCCCTCGTTGAGTTGCACTTTATTGAAGCACTTAATGATCGTTTGGAACTGCAATTTTTAGTTAATCAAAAGTGAAGCCAAGTAATGAAAAGGGGATCCTTATTCCTGATGGTTAATTATAGCAATTGTGAACATGATTTATGACTTATGCCCACTGATTATGAGCATTACTGTGCATTTAAATTGCATTTCTACAAAGTTTGCTTAAAAAGAAAAAAAATGAAGCAAGGCTGATAATGATAGTTCTCGTCAATGAATCTCATTGAACTCATTGTTCACGTCCATTTGCTCCTTTCTTTTGCTTTTCAAAGAGGACAAGAGGCGTTTGGGTTTGGAGCAGCAATGACATAAACTTGCTGAGGTGTTTATCTGATTACGAATCGTGCAGCTTGCCGCTAATTAAAGCTGGTGAATCCGACTTGTCATAATTATGCCAACGTCTGATATTTTTCTTTTATTTCAGTAATTAATGCAATAATTGCGTGATTGAAGTGAGTGCGAAAAACACGATAACCTTCTAGATTTCCTTTAATTCCAATCAATGTGGGTGTAGATGTTTACGAGTCAAGTACGTAATGAAGAATTAATTGAATTCGTTTTCCATGGCTTCAGTAAGAAGGTGAATTATGGCGTGGGCATTATTTTGTGCGGAGAATGATTTCAGTGGGGAAAGGGCAAGGACGGGGGCAACATATATGCTCGAGTATGGTGGTGTGAAGAGAAGAAGAAAGAGAAGAAATTGAAGAACATCTCTGAACCTGTCTGAACTACTAGTCGGTAGAACTGAATTCACATATCGCCAACTTATAGCACAGCGTGTCCCAGAAAAAATGTCCCTCTCGTAGACAAGAGAATAATTACCAAAATCTGGTTTTATTCTCAATTAAGTTTACATATTTGAAAAACTCATTTTATTTTCTAACTTCTGTAAAAAAAAAATCATTGATCTCGCTTCATTGGTTTTGAATACACAGTCCATTATGTAACAGCAGTGCTTCTCAGTCCATTCCAAGTTTGCAGTGCTTCATCAATACATCAACCTGAATGGTAGTCAGGTGGTAGGATGTGCAGGAGAACAATAAATGTTTACTAGCTGGACATTGCAGGACAAACTTTAAATGGAACACATTCTATGAAAGCAAACATGACCAGTGGAACTGAATTTTGTTTAGTTTTCATTTCAAAAAGTGAATAAACTTGACTTTAGTTACTTAATAACAACAACAAGAACACAGTCATTGACATGAAAGTGAAGCATGGAATAATGCATGGTATGTCTTTAGCATGTTTAGTGTGTATTTATTTTTTAGTAAACTTGGAATGGGCCGGAAAGCACTGCTGTTACATAAGAGCCTGTATATTCAAAACCAATGAAGCGAGACCTTTGAAATTTTCACAGGAACTACCAAATTAAATAGGCTTTTAAACTATGTAAACTTACTTGAGTATAAAACTTGATTTTGGTAATAATTCTGTTGTCTAGAACAGGGACATTTTTCTGAGACACGCTGTATGTTATGTGTGTGCTTTATGCCCGGAGCGCGGCTGTAATGAAGCTTTCGATGGAGGGTGTATGTATTATGCTGTTCTGTAGATGATTCCAGTTTCGTATTGTTTTAGAAAAGTAGGAGTCTTTTTTTTGTATTATGTCGGTTCTTGCAAATGGGATGTTGATTTGGGCGTCGTTGACTATTCTTGTTCTTCTTTCTGTGGAACAAGTGATGTATTTATTTATACCGACCATGCCCTTCTGGATCTTGAACAACATTGCCAACCTGTTATTTCGACGTCTTGTTTCCAATGTAGAAGAAGAAGAAAAGGAGAATAAGGTAAAAAGAAGAATATGAACAATAAGAAGAAGAGGGAGAGGAAGGGGAAGTAGAAGGAGAAGAGGAAGAAGAAGAAGAGGAATATACATTTAGTAGTAGTGGAAGTAATAGTGTTTGTCCTTATGTATTCATGAGGACAGTTCCCCATGTAATCACTAATCTCATTTGTGCGGTGTCAAATTAAAATCAAATTCGAATCCGAAATGACCCCAGCAGGAAGTTGACATTTTCCGAGAGAACGCCTTAAAGACACTTGTGGAAGATCGACTCATGCAAAAAAATGTCAAAGTTTGCTATCTGACATATTTGTCAGTGCTTGAATGGGCAAATAAAACACAAAAGTTCAGACAGTTATGCTGTCACTCATAAAATATTATAAAAAAAAATCGGCACATGAATTATTGTCGGCCGACGAAAATTCTTCAACACAGCATTCTATGGGGCAAAACAGGAATGGTCGCAATGATTTTCACTTTTTAAAAGCACTTAATGATCGTTTTGGATTGTAATTTTTCAGGGCTTCATTTTTAGAGCTTACATGAGACATTGGAAGCATGGGGAACCATGTAGCTCAGATTTTTGTTAAAACTGGAAATAATGCCATTAATATTCGGAATCACAATTTCCGAGTCAAACATTCCAAATCACCTTCCGAGTCATTTCCCAAATGCCCTTGGCGCACTGTAAGAACTGGGGTGTTAAATTTAACATCCATGGTGTTGCACAATATAGATACCAGACGTGGCGTAAAATTTTAACACCAAATTATTTCTAACACCAAGAAACATTGGCTTTAACACCATGGGTGTTCAAAAATCAACTCTTTTCCGGTATTCATATTGTGCAACACCCTTGATGTTAAATTTAACACCCTATGGTTTTTGCAGTGCACTAACACTGAACAGCGTAATGCGAGCACCTGTAAAACAAGTGACAAGGAACCGAGTCAGAATCACTCGAAAATGGATCATAAAGACACGAATCGGATCGGACTGGAAATAACTGACTCGGGGAAGGAGTCAAATTATTGACTCGGCATAAACAAAAGGCTGCCATTTTTAGCTCAGGTTCCGAGGACAAAAGGGAATCCCTAGTCCAAAGAATGGAAGGATAATGACGTCAACGTCTCGAATTTAATCATTTCGGAATGAAAATGAACTTAACTTACGTAAGGGAACACATGTCAGCAATCAGACCCGGCTTCTCTCAATGACTTTAATACAGTGTGTCCCCCAAAACAGGAAATTGAGATTGATAAAGATATTTTTACATCTTAATAACGCACATGAAAAGAATATTGTACATAGTTGGAAAGGGTATTTTCTCTTCTTTAATTTGATACCAGTCACAGAAATTTCCGCTCACGCATGGCTGAGCAAAGACAATCAGAAGGGACACAGTCTTAAAATCATTTGCACGCGCAAATTTGAAATTGAAACTGTCATCCTTGGATGTATTCAGAATATCTTCGATATTGAAGGACATCATTAAAAATCGTATTCTTTCTTCTTTCATATAATACCACATTTGTGAAAAATAAGCGATGCAAGAGTGAGAAAATACAATTTGAAAAGATGTTTGTTTTTGAAAATGTTCCAAAATGCATATTTGACCCTGCTTTCTGGATTTGGCAGCCAGCTACCAAGAAATCCACCTCTCGAACAAGTTTAGGAGTTTATTGTTGTGCCCCAAGCAAGATATTGTGTGAAGTCAGCCGTGCGTGAACCTTTTGTTCGACTCGCTTCCAATTGCTCAAAATGTATTCGTTCTAAAAATCACGCTAAAACAGGCATGTTTTTATCTTACTTGTTCTCCAGCATACGTCATTCATTATTTACGCATGAGGTGTCAGATAAAAGAAGAAAGAAAGAATATTTATGTCATGCCAAGATAGGCTGGTGGGGTGCACTGGGTGCACGTGCACATTTAATACCCTGAAAAATGCACTCAAAGATGGAATAATGTGCGTGCAAATGGAATTTTGGTAGCACCAATATCCATTGTCTCAATTCAATCTTGCGTAAACGATGAATAATGAGTTGTGTATCAAATGAAAGAAGGGAAATAGAGCTTTACAAACATACCTAATTCATCGAATAAATAGTTCATTATGAATATTTTTGTCATGAAATCTGGTTTCCTCTTTTTTTCTGGGACACACTGTATAATCTAGTTCAAACGTGATTGTACTAATTGTAATTTGCACCGTTTCAGAATCTGGCCACTTTCGGAAACATCGCCACTTGGGCCAGTACTGAGTGGGCATTCCGAAAAATCGCGCTCAAGGTTGAATATTGGAACACTTCCGATTAATGCCAAGCTGGTAGTTGTCTGATTCTCAGACCCTACTCGCTGCCGCCTGGGCCCGAAGGGCCCGCAGCAAGTTCTAAAAGTGCCTAGTCTTATTACTAGACATACTAGTTTGATTGCGCAAGGAGAAAAAAATGAATACGGCCTGTAAAACAGGCTAAGCTGGTAGGAAGTGTAGACACAGACTGTACATAACAATATGATATAATTTTAATATTACCAAAAAAGAATGCCATCTTGGTATGGAGGAATATTTATATTTATTTAATTCCGTTTTATTTAAGCAGGGTAGCCCTTTCAGTTAAAAAAGGTAATATCAAGATTGTGTCTCGCCCACCCGCGACTAATCCGTAACCCACGCACGTTTGACCTAAAATGAACTTTACCATGTGACCTCTGATGGCACAATAACAAGAATGTATCCTTAGTGCATCTATCACCCAAATTTGGTTGCTATTGCAGCAACATGTGCCAAGTTATGTGTCATAATAGAGTCTTGCAGGTAAACTTAAAGCTGACCTCAAATGACCTTTGACCTCACCATGTGACCTCCGACCGCACCACAAGATGATGGTACTCCTAGTGCATCTACTACCCAAGTTTGGTCACCATTGGACCAACGGTTACCAAGTTATATGCCATGAGAGACTCTTGTAGGTCAACTGTAGCATTTGTGACGGACGGACGGACGGACGGACGGACGCCATTTGGATCCCTTAGTCTCACCTTCACCTCCGGTGGGCGAGATAAAAACTGCTCTCCCAAGGGGACCTGCATGATGAAAAACAAATACATATAAATACAAATTTACACACACACAACTTACACTATGTAAACAACTACAAATACTATTTACATAAGTATAATCATATTCACATTAAATTAAAATTAAAACTAACATTACACAAGTACAGTCATATTCACATTAGATTAAAATCAAAACTAAAATTACACAAGTAAAATGCAAGAAATACATTAATAATATGATATGAAATTATTTTATATAATATGGCATGTATACTGACGCATTACATGTATATCAAAAAGAAGACGGACTGGCATTGTTTGAAAGATAATAGCTAGGGAATCGAGGTTTGGGAAGTTAGTGTGTAGAATGAGGTATATGCGATGGTTGAAAAGAGAAAATTAAATGTGATCATAAAGCCTAAATACGAATAAACGGATATGATAAAAAAACGAAACGAAGGACAGAAAAAAAGACCACCCCACCCCACTTCCCCCCCCCCCAAAAAAAAGAGAATTCAGAAACCGGAAGTCTAGAAACAACACACAATATTTGTAATGTTCACGAACTATTTCTGTTATACGGATGATATAGAGAACTGTTTTCCACAAGGAACTAAATCTATTTTCTACCAAAAATGAGTTATTAAGTACAGATCATAGGCCAAATATCTATTTAGCTTTTGAATGAAATTTGGAGACAACTTAAACAAGCGAGTACAAAATATAAATTTTATTCCCGTTGGGCGTACAAACTTGTCAAATAAATAACACCCCGGTCACTAAAGTAAGCTCTTCATAAGTTAACAGAAAAAACACGTGTAGCAACAATTGAAGTAAAATAAAAACGTGTATAACAATTAACCATATAGTATTTAGAAAGTGTTAACAAAGATTTGTTTGGAAAACGTATGTTTAGATTATTGAAACTTAGTGTTAATTGTACACGATTTTTTTTAGTGATTTGACACACTATATGGCTTTGAACATTTTAAGGAAATGATAGCAAGAATCTAGTTGCGTTTAAGCTGCTTTAGCAGTTTTACGCCAACGGTAAAATAAATGAATACCTGAATGGTTGATTCAATGGAAAACTGAAATATTTGACCTGTGGTTTTACGTGTACTCCTGCATTTTATATGGTATCATAAAATCATTTGACTTTTTACTCCCTTTTCTGATAAACAGGCACGCAGACATGAGACAAACACCAACCCACACACATTTAAAGACAACGTGGGACAATGTCGCTTTAACCGGATGATTCGTTTGCATTTTTTTGTTCGTTTGGTTATTCGTTTTTCTCCAGGTTTATTTTCTGCGTGCATGTTCTCATCTTCTTCTTCTTCTTCTTCTTCAAAGTCATCAGGGTTTCACCCGCGTTCGATGCAGTCTCCTGATTTCCCTTGTGGATTCCAATAGAAGTAGCGAAAATGAGAACCCCTGCCAATAAAAAATAATAATAAGGATCCAGGGACACGGACTGATCAGCAGTACGCCGCACTGGTCATGCATGAATAAATCTATACCGAAGCATGTACAATATTGAGTCTTACTCAAAGTGGCGGGGTGACAAGAGGGGTGGGGTGGGGTGAGTGAATAAATTTTATGTAATCCAGTACATAGAAACTTAGTACCAAAGCAGGCCCCATTATTAACATGAAATTGAACATTTTACCGCAAAGGTTTTGTTTTGTTCAATGACAGCAAACGTTTATCTTCCACTTTGAACAGCCCCCATAATTGAGAATCCCTACACTGCCACTGTAGTTTGGCTGAAAAAATTGTTTATACTTTGCCCTTTGCATTTTTGTTTTTGTTTCTGGAAATAAAACAAAACAAAACAAGGAATCGGACCAATTTCTGCGCCATCATTTTTTTGATTTATATGCCACAGGTTATGTGTTAAAGATAAACATATTTACAGGCCATCCAAAATGATACATTGTCATAAAGCCATAGAACTCTACCTCCGTCAGGAGGGCATATAAAATAGGTAAAACACACACATACAAAAATATCAACACACACATATACAAACATATCAACACATACAAATGTGCATTCAAGTTTTTTTTCCAGTGATATTTATTTGATTCCATATACGTAGCAGTAACAAAAACAGAATAAAACAAAATACACAAATTTAAACATTCATTTTGAAAATGAAAAACAATTCATTTTGAAAATAACAAAACTTAACAAAAGTTTACACACACACGCACGCACACACACACACACACACGCGCGCGCGCACGCACGCGCACACACACAGACACACACTCACATACACACATACACACATACACACATACACACTCACGCATGCACACAACTTCTGACAGACATGCACACACACACACACGTTCTCACATACATACACACACACACACTTGTAGAAATACATATATTTTTTCCAATTTTTTTTCAGATCAACATTACCAATAATTATCATCCTCCAAGCGTTACCGATATGGCACACTATACTGCTGCTTCTTCTCCTTTTCCCCCTCCTCCCCCTTGTTCTTGTTCTTCTCCATACCCATTGCCAACAGTAATGACGCTAACGCCATTGACTTTGTATAGAGACAGCGCCTTTCGGGTTCCCAACTAGTGGAGAATTAACACCATATTCGCTTTAAATGAATCGACTTCCAGCATCCTTCAATTCTTTTAAGGTACGATGATTTCTTGAGGATTTTATCGATTTTTTTGCCCTGACTCCGTCATCGCGTTTTCGTGCGGAATATAACGCCTTCACCGGTATACCAGTGCGTTGTGTTACACATGCGGACAAACACATCGTAGTAAAGTTCATGTCTTGTTTACTTGGACAAGCAAAATTCCCCTGTCTATCTAGGGAGCAACAGGAGATATTTCGCTACTAACATCTTATATCCCCTTCATATCAAAATACCGGCATTCCGGTGGTGCTCCGGAACGAAACCACCTCCAGAGATGGTTTAAGTTTATCTGGTTTAAGTCACTTCATATTGAACTTTAGTAATAATAAAAATAATAATGATAATAATGATAATAATAGCAATATTATCTCCGTTCTTACATAGCGCATAATACCCTTGACAGGGTCTCTACGCGCTTAGAAAATAAAAACTACGATAATAAGAAAGAAGAAAAAGAAAATGGTGAATGTAGGCCAACCAATTCTAATTACTAATTGATAAAGATAATAATCAAATCATATTCTCAAAATGCGCATTATAATTATTGATTGAATGAAAAAAAAACTGTAAATAAGAAAATGAACCACTGTGGCCCCGAAATATAAAATAATTAGAATGCCAATCACCACTCATAATTCCAGCTCCACCTGTGTGAGGCCTGGTAGTCTCTTGCTGCCCCGTTGTTATAGGAGTTGATCCGGAGCTGATGTGGTGCTGAGACGGAATCAGATGTCAATAGTTTATTATTTGCATGGGATGCTGCACAGTCCATACTTCCCTTCATTTATCAATACCAAACGTAGCTTTAGTTTATTAACAATGGTGTGTTTGAAAGTCTGAGATCCATACGTCATGAATTTTGTTGTTTTATGAGAAAAACTAATAACGACACAGAATGTTGTTCTTTCTGTGAGTTTCAATTTTGCTCAAAATGCAAATCGCGGATACTGTGCACCGTAGCAAGACGAGCGCAGCCCTCTGATTGGTCAACCGCTATCCCCTGTGCGACCTTTGGCTAACGGCTGATCGGACCATTTTGGAACGGCACGTGCACGTTTGACGTCGTAGATTTCTTAAAATTTGCTCCTGAGCAAATGGAAAAAGGATGAAGTTTAACCGTCCAGATTTTAACCAAAACTCAATATTTTACCCCAAGTCTCTATGAGAGGTGTTTATTTATATTAATCTTCACATTGGATATGATTTCAGCTGCTTTGATTAATATAGATTTTTTTGACGTGCAAATCAATAACTCAATCTTTAAAGGCCCACTGTCATGACAGAATAAAAAAACGCCCTCTTTTGACTAAAATCATGGAAAGGGTGCACTTATAATGCAACAGAAACAGCCATGACAATGATGACAGTGTGGAAAAAATACATTTGATTTCCTCCCACAATCTTTACACTCTAGCACTGCAACAGTGCATGTTCGTGAATATGCGCCTGTATTCCGGCACTAGTTGACATCCTCTCTGTAGTTGAGTTAACCCTTGACAGTGGGCCTTCAAAATTCCCCAATGTTATCTACTTTCGTGTATTATTTGCCTTATGCAATGGAACACGCAAATCTTCCTTGCTTGTGTCCCGCGGAAAGGAAATCTCCCCCTCCCTGCAGTCGTGTGAAATATGTCAGTGTAATACCGTTGTAGGTCCATGGTAATACTAATGGACTGTAGGGCATGGACCAAAAAAACGCTCTAGAAAAAAAAGTTCCGTAGTCTCCAGAGTGGTATTCAAAAATAGCATTACAAATTGATTAAGATAAAGTTGATGATGAAAAAAGCCTTTGTTCTTCAAATTGTACATGCGCGTTGATGAGATAATCGACTAATTAGTGACGCAAATTCCTCAGTCCCATTCGTAGAAGAAGGAATCACAGATAATACCGATTTCACAGACACGAACATTACTCGCTAGATTGCTCTTTACAGCTATGTTATTAATAATAATGCCTGTGAATCTATGCACATTGGAATGCATTGCCAGGGAAGGTATTCATTTGTATGAACCTACCAAAAGCAATTCACGCAGTTCTCCGTTATTTATAGCTGCACTCAAATGCCTCACCAAAATTCCTATTCAGTTTTCAAACATCTGCGGTTTCACAAAAGCATTGTGACTGCATAGGTTGTCAAGCACTCCCAAGTTTGCGAACGAGGATATGACGGAATGACATTCCAGCCACGTAATTTACTTTTGCACACGGTGAAAGTCCCCGGTGGTTTGTACACTGCTAAAACGTACTTGGTCACGACATTATAAATAAACGTCATAATTAATTAATTTTCTCAAAAACGCGCACATGGTATTAGGATAACAAACCGGATTTATGGGTTTAGTAATATTTGAATAATCATCATTAGGGATTTGTAAAATACCACCGATGGACTACGGAAAATCACGAAAAATGGCCTTGCCTACAGTCCATAAGATATGTGAAGCACAGTGTTGATGCGTGGTCTTCAGTATCAAATTTTCTTCATGTATGCAAACACCAAAAAGCTTTCGGTCTTCAAGCGCATGGTACCACTTCTCCCATGTGCATAGTTGATGATGTAATCACGAAAGCTGATGGGGTCCATTGGTATTGTGTGATCTCTTCTGTTCAATGACATACTCCACGTTTTCTTTCTTCTTACACTCTGAGAAAAAGGGTTCTTAAATGGTTCCCACTTTGTCACAATAGCGCTACCATTTGTTTGGGTGCATATTAACACCATTTTGACGTTGAAAGGGTTTTCATTAGCACCATTCTGCCCTAATTGGTGCCATCAAGAACCATGTCTCCGTCAAAATGGTGCTAATACTCACCCATAAATGGAATGAAAATGTGGCCGCTGTCGTGACAAAAAAGTTCTAAAAGGGAACCAACATTTTTTTGTCACAGTGCATCGGTGATAAATACACTACCCCGTCCCACCCTCGGTCCGGCCTCACCTCGCAGAATGTTACATTGCAAATCGTCATTTTGTTCCAGGAAATCAAACACTCCAATTTCTGCAGTATAAGGTGCGTGTCTGTATAAGGCCATTGACTGATTGTTTGTCGCTGGTTTCCAGCTACTTTCAGCAATTCTTTTAATTAATCAATTAAAGGTATTGGCTAACATTTACCACAGTTAAAATAATCTGAGCTACATGATTCCCCATGCTACCATTGTCTTTGATAAGGTCTAAAAATGACACCCTGAAAAATTTGTAATTTAAAATGATTATTTAGTGC
>JZLH01S0081519.1:18039-30539 GCA_001188425.1 Eucidaris tribuloides | reverse complement strand
AGTTGGTGCAGTTGCTGGCCTGTTCATAGCTGGATCAATTTCTGGAGTGATCTGAGATTGGAAAAGTGAGTTTCAAGTGGTTCAACCCTTGATGTCGTGTTGATGCTGCTACTATCTATGCCCTCACACCACTACATGAATGGAGATACTCCTATACTCCTCCCCTACTACTACTTCTGCCCCTATAACTATTGCTCCTACTCCTACTACTATTTCTACTATTACTAAACTTACTGCTATTACCAACATTACTACTACTACCGCTGCTGCACAAACACTACCATTTATGATATTACTTCTTGAAAGCTCTTTAGTTCTCTCTTTGAGTACTTTGAAATTTTAACTTTGTTGAAATGCTCATGAATACAATGAAAATTTGGTCAATTACATGTCACATGATGGGACCCAAAAAGTACTGTACATCTTACAGTTTCCTTAATCTTCTTTTTCATTTAACCTGTTGTCACTGCCTTACTCCTGATCCAAATACATCCAATTTTGGCTCAAATGAAAGTCTAATTACTCCGCTCCGTGATGTGACTTATGATATTTCAACTGTATTAAAATAATGAATGAAAGTACATCTGCGGGATAAGCAATAGCGGATAAGCGGAAGCAGATGTGTACAATTAATGTCCGTGAAAATATTGACATTTCATTTGTACTTTTTGTTTTGATGATTACATATTAAAAGCAACTGAACCATGGCAAATGGTGTGGGTATGGCCCCATGTTTCTAAGATAAAAGATGATAGAATATATAGATGAAACCAATAAACCAAACTTCAAATGGGCTGGGGATACTCGCCCAGAACAGAAGAAACTGACGATCAGCTATGGAGGCCGTATGCACTGACAAGTGTGAAGAGGAGTGAGTAAGTACGTAAGTAAGTAAGTAAGTAAGTAAGTAAGTAAGTAAGTAAGTAAGTAAGTAAGTAAGTAAGTAAGTAGGTATGTAAGTAAATAAATAAGTAAGTAAGTAAGTAAGTAAGAATATATTTACTCTTTGTGGTGTCCTGATTGGAGACAGTGTATCCAGGTCTGTGGGAGGGAACTCGATGGATTTACTCTTCAGCTCATCATACACCTTGACGACACCCTGGAGACTGGGATCCGTCTTAAAGGCGTCCGCCCAAGATTGGATCAAACTCAGGATCTTCTCCTGCAGAAAAATTAACAACGAGTGATTTCAAGTTTGGTGTTGGTATTAGTGTTAGTGCTAGTGGTAGTACATACTTTGAGTGACAGAAATATGTGATTCAGGATAATGACCAATATTACCTACACTATATAACTCAATTTTGAAAAAAATGTCAGTTATGCCCTTTTGTCATTGGGGGAGGGGGGCGCAGAATACTGATATCATGATTGATAAAATAACACTAGTGTAACACCAGTGTGACATCACAGTTCAGGATAAGAGCTTGCTGTAACTCTTAACCCACCATTGTCAACTCAGGTCGACCTCAGATAACCTGCCAGTTTTGACCTGAAGTGACATTCAGCAATGACTCATTAAGTATTGTATTGAACAATAGAGTGCAGCATTTATTGCTTTTGATTGCTTGTGTGAAGCCTCATTCCTTCAGCTTTTTATAAATTAATAGTACAAGCTTATATGTGACCCGTCACCAGGATACCCTGATAAAGTCACACAAACCGAAGGTAAGAAAAGTGCCAAATATCATAATAATGATATTAACCCCTTGGGCTCGATGCTATTTGGCATTGTTGTTCATTGACAGACGACGAGATTTGCACGTGTTTGACTTTGAATTGATGAATATAAACCCATGTTTTCTTATAAAATTCCTTACAGAATATGTATGATCAAAAATGTGTAATTTTTGGGCCAGACGCATTAAGCAATACGATTCTCCAGTTTATCCAGTGTTTGACCGAAATTTTTGTCATATTTTTCAGCTTCTGTAGAAGCCCGTCGTCTCAGAGTGTACAGTGTACTGGGCTTCTGTACGAGCCCGTCGTCCCCAAGGTGTTAAGTATGAAAGTGAAGTGTCTTCAAATATCAAAAATTTTATAAACATCACATGTTGAAAAAGTTTAAATATTCAAATTTTTTCACAAAAGTATTTTTCTGTCTAGATGTTTATATTTCACAAGATGTGCGACTTTATCAGGGTATCATGGTGACAGGTCACATATAGACATTTTCGAGTAAATCAACAACTTTCCTCTGTTGAATTCGTGTTTCTCCATCAATATGTAAGATGTGTACATTAGTATTAGGATTGTCGCTGACACACACACACACAAAATCTGACACCCAATGCAAGAAGCAGAGAAAAAACATTCAGTTTGCTATGCAACATTTTCTTGTAAAATCAATATTTCAAAAGTCATGGCTGACTGAAATATAAACATCAGCTCAACAAGTCACGTAAGTGGGGACATAGGAAATTGTGTGGTGGTTGGGGGTGGGCGTTCTGCACAGCGGCTTAAGAGTTAAACACAAGCAAATATTCATGAATTTAGACTGTTGAAGGACCATTGTGAACAGACTACAAGAAGCAAATGAATGCTGTATATTTCCATGCTATCAATATTTATATCATACTGCCACATTAATGCTACTCACTTGTACAACTGTTGGAGGATTGAAGTTAGGATGAATAACTTTGACCAGTTCTTTACAGAAGTCCTGTTTACAAATCAAGACGTGGAATCGATGAGTGCAGTTCTTGACACAAGTCTCCAGAACCTGAAACATGAACAGAAGAATCATTTTCAGAGAAATATAAGGGAATACCTTTAAAAAAAAAAATTGTATGTTGATACAACGCATAATAATAATCATAAATTAAGGCAGAAGTAAGGTTTGGTTGATCCAATGAATTATTCATCAATCTTTCAAAAGGAGAACATTTACACTTCAAATATCCAGAAACAAAAGCAAACCAATAGCTTTGAATTACATTTGAAAGTGAAAAAAAAGTCAGCAGAAACCATGCAGACTTATATGGTATCTGTTCATGCATTTGTCGACTAACATACAGTAACATTTGATGATTTGGATGGTTATCTGTAATTTGGTGACATTGATATAAATACATGAAAAAAAAAATCCTCTGGCAATTGGATTAATAAAATTATAAATCTGCAGCAAGTTTTTGACTACGCACTTTAACCAACTCTTTTCAATGAAAGGGATTTTTATCATTTGTACACATTATGCACAAATTTTAGGACTTTTCTTCTAAAGGGTTTTACGGAGCAGGTTATCATTTATCAACATACACTGTAGTCATTATGGGATATCCACTTAGAAGTGGAAATTCTCCATAAGAACATGCCATAATTTGTGTTGTGAGGAGTATATCCAGTTCTTGGTGACTCGTTTGGAGTACTTTCATAGGTACTGCAGTAATACTGAATTCTTGCACTGCCGATTGTTAAATGATCAATATTGGACTCAGAGAGGTGGTTGTAAGTTCATATTACCATGTTATTCTACACTATGGCTTCACTCAGTATCTTCACAGCTCATACTTATTTGCTGTCAATGGACCCTTGTACTGTAAGATAGCACCACTCTACTTGTACCATACGGTATATCAAGTGTCAACAAACAAAATAGTCATACCTGTATTTGGATCATTAAGATCACTATCAGATGAATGGTTCAGTACAGAAATGGATTTCTTTTATTGACTGCCATCCAAAAGCTGAGATATTCTTGCACACAAATTATAAAATTCTTTGTGGAATGTGGATAAAAATGATATTGAAAAATCATATTATTTGGACACACACACACATGTGCGTGTTTTCACCGTCAATCGAGGACGTAATTTTTAATTGATTTAAGACATGCAAATGAGTGTGTGTGTATGATATTCAACTGGCAATAACGGATGCACTTCATTCCAACCAGGGATGCCCATGTGTGTAAAATTTTGGTGTGATTTTTAACATGCAATCGGAGATGATTTTTGGGCACAGTAACAACAAAACAAAAACAAAATGATGCCCTCACACCATTGCTTTTCAAATTTGCAATTGTTTGCACTAGTAGGTTTAAAAACGCGGACTGTTCCTGTTTTCCAGATGGTCCCTGGTCTGAATGTGGAGTGTCATACTTGCGTCTCTGTTTGGCAGCATTTACAAATGCACACACACATGTCACACACACACACACACACACACACACACACACACACACACACACACACACACACACACACACACACACACACACACACACACACACACACACACACACACACACACACACACACACACACACACACACACAAACATACACACACACACAAACAAACACACACACACACACGCAAACAAAATAAACTCACACAAGATTAGACCTAAATTGTACCATAGGCGTTTGAAGACATACAGTAGTCATGATTTTGGTTGAGTGAGTGATAACAAATGTAGATCTCTATTAAGAACAGCAAACATCCTATTTTAATATCAAACAATGATGGACTAAAAAAAATACCCCCAAACTTATACAAAAGACCTGAGAATGCGGGACAGACATTCTGACTGAACTATGACCACAATCACGGATATCTTGATGTCATAGCCAAGGGCCCTGTAATACACAAGGTACAGGGTGTGTTATTGCAGGCAAACAAAACTGCATGAGCAACAAACGTTATAACTTGAGTATTTGTATCATTACAAATAAAATCATTTTGACAAGACTAGTCAAATTTAAAATGTAATGAAAAATGAAAGAAATACAAAAAAACGCTCCAACCATAAACTTGTGCACAAGTTGCATTACTGTTACATTTTACAACTACAAGCAGTGTCATGGTCAAAAGTCAATCAGAACTAGACTTGAATTTGTCACAGAAACAAATATATAGGTGATCTGCACAACTGCACATCTATTTTGATCATAAAGTCCATATGAAATGAAAATTGAGACATTTGAAGCATCAAAAATGGTACAATTAATAGCACTAGTTACAGTAGGAAATAACATCATGTGACCATGTGTACAAATTCAAGAGAAACAAAAACAACACTGAGCATTTATACACGTAAGGCCACTTTCTCTGATGCACTACAATAGAAATGACATACATTTGATGTGTAGAATTGTGTCCTGTAAATACATAGCCAGTCACACACTTACTTATTCTAGAATAGCTCTTATTATACTAATCTACAGCAGCCATATAAACTGAACATAACTTACTGTCAAACTGAAAATGACTTCTTTCCATTTCTTGTTGTTGAATAATCTCTTCCTCAAAGCCTTCACTGCATCTTTTGCTCTGTGAACGATTTGGAAAAATTGAAGATTATACAATGCAGGAACACCCAAAGATCAAATGAATAGTTTGCCCAGAGCGACTTCTTTTCCCTGAATCCACTGCATTATAGCATTATACAAAAATAATTAGACATTTCATATGCATTGAATCAGGCAACACCATCTACCAGTAGGAATAATGAACACATGCAATTATTTTCATGCCAAGACGGAGGGGCAGTGAGGACAAATGAGGTGATTGTTACTATGGAAACAGCCGAGGTTGTTTCCATACAATTCTTTTTCACGCCCATACAATTATGCAAACTATACAGTAAATTTGTGATAAGGTGATAAGTGTACTTGAATAAAGGGAATTGTTACTAGCAATGAGATTACATCACAAGATGAAAGTAGAAAGCTTGTAGCTACTACAAACTTGTGTACAAGGTATTTGAATGCATTATAGCGACAAGTGACACACACTTGTGACACAACACACTACCAGTATCTCTTTACTACTCCATTGTTGTTTCAAATGTATTGATTAATTGCATTTTATTACTATTAACAATTTGCACAGTGTTGCATTAGGAGAGTTTTGCTGGCATTTTCAAACAAATCAATATATAGTACGTGTTATAGTACATGTGTATAGCCACAAATTTCAGAATAAAGTACAAGTATGAACAACGTTACATTGGTTCACCCAAGAATCATAGTATCCTCACATTGCAGAATCAACCGTTTTGCTGGTCCATCAGTCACCATCTCCAATGAAATTTATACTTTCACTCACGTCTATGAAAATGGATGTATTTTAATTCAATGCAATATTTCTGCAGTGTGCATGACTTCATTGGGGAGGGGGTATAACTTGACCCTTTCAGCACTTATTAGCTGCTACTGGTAAATTTGTTTGTTTATACCTGAATTACATAAATAAATGAAATACATAAAGATAGATGGATAGATACATGTAGATAGATAGACAGATAGATAGATAGATACATGTAGATAGATAGATCAGGGCTCCACACTAACTTTTTTTCATACTTTTCATTCTATGGGCAAATGAAATTATCACTGTCAGATTTTTACTTGCCCAAAAATAAACAATAAAAAACATTGAAAATTATTCCCCTAATTTTAACCATTACACCCTTTTTTTAACAAAAGGTGTGATTTATGAATTTAAATAAAGAGTCATAAATGAAGTATAATGAACTAAATAATGATGAAAAGTTAACTGAATGCAAAGTTGTAGACTATTTTGTTTGTTTTTGGTAAGATTTTTGGACATGTTTTGCTCATTCATGATAAAATTTTTTCAAAATTTTACTTGCCCAATTGGGCAAGTAAATTTTAACATTTTGAGTTTTTTACTTGCCCGACATGAAATTTTACTTGCCCCGGGCAAGCGGCCAAGTGCTAGTGTCGAGCCCTGGATAGATAGATAGATAAATAGATAGATAAATAGATAGATAGATAGATAGATAGATAGATAGATAGATAGATAGATACACGTAGATAGATAGATAAATAGATAGATAGATAGATAGATAGATACATGTAGAAAGATAGATAAATAGATATATACAGATACATGTAGATAGATAGATAGATAGATACATGTAGATAGATAGATAGATAGATAGATAGATAGATAGATAGATAGATAGATAGATAGATAGATAAATACATGGAGTCTTACCCTTCTTCTGTTTCATTGATGATGTCAGTGATTTCCATAATCAGTCCCCAGTCCTCTGAGGCTTGACTTTCACTGGTGGCCCTTTCTGGATATCCAAAGAAAAAGAATTGTAAAAAATGAAAGATTGCCTCTTCATAATATATCTTTAACATAAAGACCCCAGACCCAGCATTCACTGAAAGGGGTAAATGCAATGAGAACACCAAAAGAAAAAATCTAAAATTCAAAGAATATCCACAGATCCACACGAACGACAGCATATTATAAAATAGAAATCTCTGTTTTTATTGTTGTTGTTGTTTTGTTTGTTTGTTTAATTGTTTGTTTGTTTGTTTTTTTTGGGGGGGGGAATAAAAAATACCCCGAAACTGTGTATATTAATTATCAAATCAGAGTTTTGTTCACAAATATCCTTGTATGCAGCTGAAGACCACCATGTCAACATTATAAGTTACAACTCTTCCTTTTGATGGATTATTTAGCAGCTTGGGAAACAAAAGCTCAATCTTGAACAACCTGTCATATCATAAATAATTTGAAACAAATACAATGTGTACTGGTAGGATATTCATATTCAGTTGCACATTAATATATTTTGGCCTTTAGGACTGTACATCATGAAGATGTACTGTTTAGGCATGATTCAGCCACACAAGGTACATTTTTATTTTTTAAGTTCACAAGTTTTTGTTTTGTTCTGCTTTGTGAACACAACTGATAAGAAATTGTCATAAATCACATAATTATTATAAATTGAAGCAAAGGCATGTTGAGTCAAACTACTGCTAAACTTGATGAAAGTTTACATTTCCTGTACAAAATGTGAAATTCTGTGACAAAATATGCAACTAAGGTTTTACGCACCATGATTCTACATACGCAGTAATAATAATAATAATAATAATAATAATAATAATAATGTCTTATTTACCCAGGGTAACCACTTCAGTCACAAAGACTGCTCTACCAGCGGGCCCTGCATAACGTAAATGTTATTATTACCCTTCTCTGTTCTGGAATGCCAAGCGCCTGGCTAGAAAAGCAGAAGGTACCATTTTTAAACAGGTCTTTGGTATGACCCGGTCAAGGCTCGAACCCGCGACCTCCTGGACCACTGAGCCAACTCGCCCAGTACGTAAGGCCAAAAACATGATTTTTTTATTTTTTTTCTGTTTATGCAAATAAAAGTTAAAAATATTATCATGATTTGTGCACACATGTTCATGGTAACTGCTTACTGTGGTACTTCAATACAGCCACTTTTCAAGGTCACATACAATGGAATGCATGCCTTTCTTTCAATCTATTCCTGGACCCAGCTGTCCGGCTGTCCTATTCAAAGGATTCAAAGAGTGACAAGGTTATTGGAATAGTGCACACCCATGCTGAAGTCTTACACTTTTTGGAAAAATAACACACCATAACTGGTACACGTAATTGTTATGTCCAAATACCTACACTGTACAGTCAATAAGAAAACTGTACATAAGTACTTAGTTTTGTACTTCATGAGTACCAGTATGGCATCATTTTAAGTAAACCCCTGTAATTTTGCTACAGGTGAACTGTGTAGCAGAGCTTTATTTTTTTACTTCACCTCTTAACCCGTTGACTACGAGATTCCATAAATCCCCATAGACTTTGTACAGGGCCCATCCGGTTCCCGTATGTAACGGGTTAAATTAAATGTCAATAGCAATAGATAGATACCAATAGATAGATTTTCTGCTCAAATGACAAACATGTACAGCTGAAGTAAATGTGATCTGCACTAACATATCTGGCATAGTCAGACAGAGGTCACAATCAAGCATGATCCATATCAAATATTTTATAACTGTACTTTCCATAAAATGTCTTTAGCTGGGCATTATCATTTTTCATTATCAATGCATAGCAAAACTTGTAAATTTATTTGATCCTGATTAAACAGGGTGTACTGTGTAAATGTATGATATCAATTTTTCTGTTTCACAACAATTTCAAAGGTAAAGACTTAGAGATCATTTAGGAAGGCAAACATAAGTGTGTACACCAGAGACACAGAGTCATCGATACTGATATATGTACCGAACTACAGTTGTTCAGTGCGTACTGATCAGGAATGTGAAGTGTGCATGAACTTCTTAGTAAACACTACAACTGTGGCATAGTCCGAGGGCATTAACAAGAACTAACGCCCTACTACAACCAAATGTAAACGTAATACCGCTCTGAGTCATGCTACCCTGGTGGAATGAGAGCAAACTTGTGGATGGATGTATCATGGCAGATCAAACGTACTTCCTCTCTCAAATCAATGTCAGATTGATTCTACTCACAGGGTTTACATACTGTAGTACATGTATGTAACAGATACAAGAATTTCACAAATGTTTGATTATTCAGTTCATACTTCATGTATGATGTTTGCTTTGGTGTGCTTGTGTGTATCATTGAACTGCCAAATACATGTACAATACATCAACATACTGCATACACATCTTGCAGGCTTGATCAAATTCAAACAAAACTGTGTAAAAGTCCCATATTTCACTGATTCTCATATTTTGTATCAAGATCTGACCCTCAAATCTAATGATTACAAGTACTGTACTCCACTGAAGTGTTCATTAATAAAGACACTCTGTCCAACATCACATCATGATAACAAATATTTGTTAGCTTATATTATGTATATCTCTAAAGGTTAAAGGTTAGTGACATGATTGGGAACACTTGAAAATGCCTCAAGAACCAAATGAGTTGAAATATATACCAACTATACACCAGCTGGAGTGGATTTCCCAGCTGGAAGGATTTGTCTCCAATATGTTTACTTAAGGAGAATCAAACATGAACATTCTAGTATTTTAATTTTATCAGGGCACGATAAAAATAGGACCCATAGAGACCACACAATAGGTTTGTCTGCCACGAAGGATGTTGACATTAGTTATTTTAGAATGAGTCAACGTGTGACTACAAGATTTTCACAGGAGAATCCTTGCATAGTTTACTTGATTCTAGAGTAATTTCAGTCCAAGTTGAGGACTACCCCCAATCATGTCATTTACCTTTAATGACAGGATTGGGAACACTTGAAAATGCCTCAAGAAATAATTGAGTTGAAACATATACCAACTATACACCAGCTGGAAGGATTTGTCTTTAATTTGTTTACTTAAAGAGAATCAAGCATGAAGATAACAGTATTTTATTTTTCTTGAGGCCCAAGAGAAATAAATCCCATAGAAAGCTACACAACAAATATGTCTGTCACAAATCTATTTCAGAATTGGTTAATGTTTGACCACAAGATTTTTACAGTGTTCAGAAGCCTTGCATAGTTCTCTTGATTCTAGAATAGTTTCAGTCCAAGTTGAGGACTACATGTACCTACAATCATGCTATTTACCTTTTATGGTGATTATGATGACGATGATGGATGATTATGACGATGATGACTGATGATTGCATAAATTGTATGGAGCAGCTACATGTATGTCTATTAATCCAAAATTACTTTGCACTGGATATGGGATCTTTTTTTTATATATTTGTTTTCACTGTTGTTTGTTTTTATTCAATTCTGATGGCTGAATGTGTATATGTATTCAGTTGAATATAATTGTAATGACCAACTTATCAAAGGTCAACAGGTCAAATTTCCCTAATTACCATCCAGAGTTGCTGACCAGTCCATAACAAGCAGAATTGACATTGGAGAATCTCGCAACATCTTACATGTACCAACATGACTAAGAACTTGTCAGATTGTGGTTGGATTGTGTACTGTCACTCTGTTCAGTGGCTACATGTATGTGCAGCACGCAGTAATGAACTGTAATTACCCTGTAAATGTCTCTGCAATTAATGAGTCATGGAATGAACAATAGTGTCAAAATTAAATGTGGGACTCACGGTAGTGAGTCTCAAATGAGTACATGTAATAGCCTGGAATAGTTTTGACATGTGTAAACATGGTCTTTGGCCACACTGTGAAGTTCAGTGATAAAATGCAGGCCTCATACTGGTAACTTAGCTACATAGCTTTTGCCATACATGTATATTTGTGCACTCAACAATTTTGCCAATGAATAATTTTGTAGTTCATGACAATTTTCCAAATTAAACTACATGTAGTAGAGAGACACAAATATACCATGTATACTCTCCCGAAAATGCACATCAAAGACACAGGCATGATAGGTGTACCATTATTAGTGCACTGCAGTAATATTTAATAAGTTGTAAGGTTCATGAACAGGATTGCTATGCAGTTTCTTCAAGTCCTTACCTCACAGGGAAAAAATTAAAATTTCTTTTCGGGGGCTACTTTTCCTGTTTCAGTGTTTTCCTAATTTTCTTTTGTACTGAACGCTATGGCAATTTATGGGGCTCTTTTACACATTTCGGGGGCTCTTTTGCCATTTCGGGGGCAAAATCACCCCGTGCCCCCGTGTATTTTTTCCCTGTTACCTTATATTACTTTATAATGTGGATTACTATGTGGATCACAAAATGAAGACTTCAATTTTTCTACTTGTTCTATATTTTATGATCACGAGTAC
The DNA here is from genome assembly GCA_001188425.1 of Eucidaris tribuloides. Taxonomy (NCBI): domain Eukaryota; kingdom Metazoa; phylum Echinodermata; class Echinoidea; order Cidaroida; family Cidaridae; genus Eucidaris; species Eucidaris tribuloides. The sequence goes on along the minus strand of JZLH01S0081519.1, from coordinate 19,024 downwards.
ATTTCAGAAAATAATCAAGAAATTTATGATACTATATGTACACCATATACTTCGCGTTCCTATATTTTCGCGATTTTGCTTCAAGACAAGGAATTCGTGAGAGTTTATTTTCGCGTTTTCATTGTATTTGCATTCACTTTCTACAGAAATATAAGGAAGTGAAAAGTTTTGCGCGTGTTAAGTCGCGAAATCCACAAAAATAAAACCACCGCAAAATATTCAGCATATACATTAGTGTGATTTATACACTGCATGTGTACTTACATTTCCTACAGTTAATTATATTAAAGTTTTATGATGATTGATTAATAAAAACCCTTGCTCACTGGAATCAATTTTACAAACTTTAAACAAAATATTAAATACATTTATAACCTGATTAGTTATGACCCCTGGAAGACCTTTGACCATACTGTTGTAAGCACAAAGTCACTTCAAAACTCGATGTCAGTGGTTGCAATAAAAATGGAAGAATTGGAAATATGCAATAATTTCATAAACTTTTCCTGAAACGTGACACATGAGTGCTAATACTCAAACCTTTAACTACTTAATTTCAACCTTTCAGATACCAACTTGGGTCATTATTGAGAAGTGTGACCAAATTGTTCAAACACTTTTCAAATGAGCAAACAAGATTACGAACTACATGTAATAAACCAACACACAAGTTCGCAAATTATTGATAAAAAAAAATAGCATTGGTGTAAATATACTGGGGTAAAGAAGAAAATGTCATTTAGTAAAGTATGAGAGGTAAGAAACTGAGTTTGGTTTCATAGTCACTTCCAGGTGAGATAAAAAAACAAAAATAACTAGACTTTAATTCGGCACTGAGACGAATTGGTGATCCGCGTAACCGCGCCGATCACTAGATTTCCAGGGCATGTACCGAACAACATATACAACGTATCAATGCTTGCTCAATACTGTCCCTTTTCACCTTAAATTCTCTCTCCAACCCTAATCTGAAAGTCAACGTGCA
>JZLH01S0081494.1:0-13851 GCA_001188425.1 Eucidaris tribuloides | reverse complement strand
AAATACTAAAATGATCGTTCTGTCATTTATCGTGTTTTGCAATCAAAGTTTTCATATTCAAGTGAATGAAACGGTGCTTTATTGTAACATAAATATCGGTTATTATGCAGAGGTGATATTGATTGATTGATATTAGATTTAAATCTAATTTGAAAACTCACCTCGTGAATAATGCATAATAATAATTATGATTATGACCTATTATCACCTATTTAGTATCTATTATCACCTGTGATTATCACCTATTTATGTCTACTATATGTGTTACGTTCTCCTATGTAATATTACGTATCTGCGCCATGAGCACCTATTATGTGGATTTTGGCGCATTATAAAAATGTTATTATATTATTATTATTATTATTATTATTATTATTATTATTATTATTATTATTATTATTATTATTATTATTATTATTATTATTATTATTATTATTATTATTATTATTATTATTATTATTATTATTATTATTATTATCATCATTATTATTATGTCGTACGTTCAAAGGGAGCCACTGAATAAACTATATGATTGCCAAATGTTTCTTGTTTTCAGGGCCAATGCAGGAGACTTCAGTGGGTTTTATCAATTAACATGATTAAAGACTATTGAAGTGTGAAGTATTATATTAGATCAAACGTATATGTATATACCGAGTGTCCCAGAAAAAATGATACACTTTTAAAATGGCCCCCAAATAACGATTATTTCAAGCTTTTGAAAAATATTTGCATTTATGGAAAGCTAAAAATCTCTTATTTTATATGACACCAAAAAATTTCAAATTGGTTCATGCTTGAGTGAACACTACCCACTTTTGTAAAGGACCTGAAAATTAGGTTGCGCAGGAATTGGCTATTCACGGTAACAACAGATTCGTGCTCTCATTGATTATGTGTGGAGCTGGGTGAGGATTACGATATGTAAATTAAAGATCTTAATGACTGAAAACATGAAAGACCACCGTATTTGGGTGACGGGGTATTGGGATGGTGGGATGAGAGGTGTGAAGGTGGATGGGGTGTGGGGTGGTGGGTTAAGGTAACGTACATGTAACACACCCCCACCACCCCCTCACTCAACAAAGTGTAGTGGGGAGTGGGGATGTGTTAGCGTTACCTTAACCCACTACCCCCACCCCTCCGCCCCCACCACCCCTACACCACATTCGCACCACCCCACATCCCCACCACTCCAACCACCCTAAGTCCCCCATCACCTCCTCACTCCACCACCCCACTATCCCTTCACCCTAATACATACAAAATCAAAGAGGGCTTGAATCTGTTGTTACAGTGGATAGCCAATTCCTGCGCAACCTAATTTTCAGGTCCTTTACAAAAGTGGGCAGTGCTCACTCAAGCATAAAACAATTTCAAACTTTTTGATGTCATATGAAAGAGGAGATTTTCAGCTTTTCAAATATGTAAATATTTTTCAAAAGTTTGAAGTAAGTTTTATTTGGGGGCCATTTTAAAAGTGTATCGTTTTTTTCTGGGACACTCGGTATAATAAGAGAGCTTAAAGGGCATTGCCAGGATTGGGAGAAATAAAAATATGCCTCTCGAACCAAACTGGTTGAAAGATATACTACAGGGCGCTCTCGTTATAAAGAAGTTGGGACCCATGAAATTGTTTCTTTATAACGAAATTTCTTTATATCAGGGTTGCAAAAACAATAGAATAAAATGAAAAACCAAGATATGGGACCATAGATTTTACCTCTTTATAATGAAATTTTGTTAAATCAGTGTTCGTTATAACGAGAGTGCACTGCAATGGATAGCCAGCTGGAGTGCATTTCATGGGTGGTAGAATTTATCTTGAATTTATTTACTTAAGTTGAATCAAGCATGAACATACAAGCATTTTCTTTCCTTCGAGCCCCGATATAAATAGAGCCCATAGCAACCTACACAACAGATTTGTCTGTCACAAGGAATACTGATGGCAGTTATTTTTAGAATGAGTCAACTTTTGACTACAAATTTTCACATCAGAATCCTTGCACAGTTTACTTGATTCTGAAATAGTTTCACCCCGAGTTGAGGACTACCTCCAATCATGTCCTTTACCTTTAGGACGTTAGTAGTAACAATGTCCTGTCATTATACACACGACATACAGTGTGTCTCAAAAATAATTGTGCAAGTCAAAAGCGCCCTCAATAGTAATGAGAAAAACATTTTTGTGACGTGATGCTGACATCACCATCAATGGCACAGTCTTAGCTTTCAACTGCCGTTTGTTCTATTCTGTTTGCTTGTTTTAATCCTGAGATATGTTCAGTTAACAACGAAAAGGTAAAATCACCAATGTGCCACTTTTACTACAGTCAATGATAGCATCAGGCCCTTTTCCCATAAAAGTGACACAATTGTGAATCCATCCTTTTGTTGTTTACAAGATATCTTGAGATTAAAACAAGAAATTTGAACAGAACAAACAGCATTTGAAAGCTAAGACTTTACCCTTTATGTTGACATAAACCTGTGTCACAGCAGTATTCTCTAACTGTCAAAGAGGGAGCTCTTCTCTTGTACATTTTTTTTAAGACGTGCTGCAATATGTCTCCAAAAATTGTGCAAGTAAAAAGCGCCCTCTTTGGCAATTACAAAATTCTCTTGTGACATGATGCTTACATCAACGTCAAGGAAAAATTCTTAGCTTTTAAATGCCATTTGTTTTGTTTAATTTGCTTGTTTTAAACTCGAGATATTGTGTAAACAACAAAAGGGTGGATTCATAATTGTGTCACTATTACAAGGGATTTTAGTGAAAGTGGCACAATTGTGATTTCATCCAAATTTCTTATTTGAATAAAAATATCTCAAGATTAAAACAAGAAAATTGAACAAAACTAACGGTATTTGAAAGCTAAGACTATGCTCTTCATGTTGATGTAAGCATCATGCCACAAGCGTAGTTTTAAATTGCCAAAGAGGGCGGTTTTCACTTGCACAATTTTTTTAGACACTGTATATGTTCAGAAAGTACTTTTTGCTGTCAAAGTACCCTTCTGTCGAATAACTTGAATATAGTACATAAAATTACATCTTACACTCATAAATTTATCAAAACAATAAAAGCCGATGACGAATTTCGTGGTTTCTACTCTCAAATCAAAACGATGGACCAAAGCTCGAGTGGTGACAAATTGGCCTTATATAGAAACAAAATATCTTGTTGTATTGCATTGAACTTAAACACGGTATAACATCACAGTCAGTCAAAAAAAAACTGCTTTTCAGTAAGGCCATGTATGTATGTTGCAATCATATTTTCTTGTAGAGTATACCATCTCAACATTTATTATTCGTATTCTAAACTTCAAATTTGAATTTCATGAATGTAGAATATATGATTATTTATCATTATTGGTCCGTTGAATGAATCATATATGATGAGATATCGGACAATAGAATGTCGCTGTTCCTAGATGTCACACAATTTGACAAATGATTATGACCCTGCTTAAGCAGCACGTGATTGGAAGTACATTTTGTTTTGATTCTATGAAAATTGATGTGATCAATAATAAGCGCGTTCTTTCTATTTTCATATTATTTTCTAATTGCTTTTAATATGATAAAGAAATAGTAATAACAAAAAACACAATTTAGCTTTAAAATGTATATTTACAGGTTTGTTTGTTGTGTGCATGTGCGTCTGTATTCATGTGTGTTTGTATGTTTGATGTGTGTTTGTATTTGTGCGTTTGTGTATTCGTTTAATTACAGTCCGCTCAAGAATAAATCGAGGACCCTAAATTTTCCGTTGTTTGCAAATAGGAATATACACGAAATATGATTATGTTGAAAAAGAATAAGAAACCCACCTTTATTATTCATTATATTGATTGACTGGTTTTATTTAGATTAAGATTAATATTCTTTGCATTTTCGTTGACATTGATTCGTTAAAAAGAATTATTTATTTTATTCTATTTTATCGTTAATCTGTATCAACTATTGCAACGTTGCATACATGCAAACCCATTCTTTTACTAAGTCAGGCACACATGGTAAAGTATTACAATTTGTTCCAATAATTGCAATAGTCATCTAATTAAACACGTTTTCCTTCGGGGAAATTCTTACGGGAAAAATGTCGTGAGGATTCGAGAAACAACTGGATGATGACTTTCCAAAAATTGCACTAAGTCAAGCTTTATGGTTGCATGGTGTATCTAACTAATCTTTTGGGGCGCCGATTCACTAGGCAATTATCGTTTCCGTTTCTATCTCACAGAGTCAATATAATGCTGTTTACAGCAGTTTAGTGGTCGTAGATAAATGTAAGCCATACATGATGATGATGACGAGGAGGAGGAGGAGGAGGAGGAGGAGGAGGATGTTAATGGTGATGATAATGATGATGATGATGATGATGAAGAAGATGATGATGATGATAATGGTGGTGGTGATGGTGATGGTGATGGTGATGGTGATGGTGATGATGATAATGGTGGTGGTGATGGTGATGGTGATGGTGATGGTGATGGTGATGGTGATGGTGATGGTGATGGTGATGGTGATGGTTGTGGTGGTGGTGGTGGTAGTAGTGGTAGTGGTAGTAGTACTAGTGGCAGTGGTAGTGGTGGTAGTAGTTTAAGTAGAAGTAGTAGTAGTAGTGGTAGTAGTACTAGTGGCAATGGTAGTGGTGGTAGTAGTATTAGTAGAAGTAGTAGTAGTAGTAGTAGTAGTAGTAGTGGTAGCAGTAGTAGTAACAGTAGTAATAGTAGTAGTAGTCGTCGTAGTAGTAGTAGTCGTCGCAGTGGTAGTAGTAGTGGTAGCAGTAGTAGTAGCAGTAGTAGTAGTAGTAGTAGTAGTCGTCGTAGTAGTAGTAGTCGTCGCAGTGGTAGTAGTGGTAGTAGTGGTAGTAGTCATTCATTCATTCATTCATTCAAAATAACATTTATTTCCTTCCTGTATATCAATACATTACTAATGAATATAGCGACAAAAAAGGTACATGTATAACGGAAGGAGGCGCGATTCCCTAAAAGCACAAGGCCTGCGTCGGGACATGCCTTTACAAACATTAACAATACAATAATACAGCATACACAATTAAACAAAGTTGCCTAAATGAAATATGTCAAGAATAAAAAATAAAAAAATACATTACAGATACAATAATAATACACAACACAGCAACTATTAGTACGAAGAATGTATACTCTATACACAGAAAAATAATTTTAAAAAAAAAACTTCTAAAAACACTATATGATTTGTAACTTCATATAATAGACCTACTAGAGATATGTTGATGAATGGCTATGTATAATTAGCAAACAATTATTTTTTTAGAGTTCGTTTAAAATCATTAATTGACAAACAATTCTTAATGGTGTTATTCAATTCATTCCAGAGTTTTGGGCCCATAAAACGAATGTTTTGTTGGAAAGAGGCAGTTCTGTGAGTAGGAATACGGACGTTTTTCATTGATCTAGTCGGGTAATTATGAATTTCACAATTTAATTCGAACATATGACAAAACTGATCTGGGAGAAGGTTATGCATACATTCATACATAAAGATACATAGTTGAAATGTGACAACATCTTTGAATTTTAACAACTTTAAATCATGGAATAAAGGGTCAGTGTGGCTACGGAATGGTGTATCAGACACAATGCGTATAATCCTTTTCTGCAATATAGATAGCTTTTCAATGTTAGAAGAATATATGCTTCCCCACACGAGAGAGCAATATGTCAAATAAGGGAGTATAAGGGAACAGTATAAACTTCGAAGTACATTCTTAGGAAACAAAAAGTGCAGTCGATTGATAATGCCTATATTTTTTGCAATTTTGTTTTCGACTTCATGGATATGCGGTTTCCATGATAATAAACTATCAATACAAACACCTAAGAATGTGGTTTTATCAACCCGAGGAATCACTGCCTGATTTAATTTTATCCCATACTCATTTATGTCAATTATATTCTTCCTTTTACTGAATATTATATAGTTACATTTCTTGGTATTTACAGAAAGTCGGTTGGCTTGAAACCATTCACATACACCCTTCAGATTTCCATTTGCTATATTGTACAGAGAGCTAATATCGGTGTTAGAGTAAAGTATATTTGTATCGTCTGCATATAGGACAAAAGATAGATCAGAAGCAGATTTCTGAATATCATTTACATAGATCAGAAACACAAGTGGTCCCAACAACGATCCCTGAGGTACCCCGCACAGTATGTCGTTGAATTTTGACATTGATTGTTCATATTTGGTACATTGTTGACGGTTGGTCAAATAACTTTGAAACCAGTCATGGGCTACTCCCCGAATACCATAATAGGTTAGTTTTGACAATAGAATTTTATGATTAATAGTATCAAATGCTTTCGATAAATCAACGAAAATACCTATTGTATACTCATTCTTTTCAAAAGCATCAGTTATTTTGTTACTGAGGTCCATTAATGCCATATATGTTGAGTAGCCTTTGCGGAATCCATATTGGTGTTTGGTAAGGATATCATGTTTGTTAAGAAACTTTATCGTACGTGCATATACTATACGTTCCAGTAACTTTGAAAATACCGAAAGAACAGAGATAGGTCTATAATTCGTCAATTCTTCCTTCTTTCCACTTTTAAACACTGGAGACACTTTGGCTAGTTTTAGTTTATTTGGGAATACACCTTTCGTTAGAGATAGGTTATAAATATGGCACAACGGCTCACATATTTCAGTAATGACAGCTTTAATTATACCAGGTCTGAACTCATCTAAACCAGGCGCTTTGTCATTTCGAAAAGATTTCACAATATCAAGGATTTCTTTTTCGGTTGTCGGGTAGAAATATAATGACTCCGGGTAATTATCAGAAAGGTATTGGTGAAAACTCACAGGGCTACGTGGAATTAATTTGTCTAGGGATGGCCCGATCTGTGTAAAAAAGTTATTGAAAGAATTGGCTATTTCTTTAGTATCATTTGTAACATTCCCATTGCAGTTAATTTTAGCATTTGCCTTTGTTCTCATTTTCCTATTTAACAACGAATTTATAATCGACCAAGTGGCCTTCATATTAGATTTATATTGATCAAATTTACCTCTGTAATACTTAGTTTTTGTGATTCTTATTAACGAATTTAATTTATTCCTAAATCGTTTATAGTTTACTTCGTTGGAACTTGATGGGTTATGCAGAAACCGTTTATATAACTTATTTTTTATATTTTATTGACTTCAGAATACTATCTGACATCCATGGTTTTAACTTTTCTTTTCTTCTTCTTGGATTGCAAAAGGGAAAATTATTATCGTACAACGCATGGAGCTTCACTTCAAACATGTTATAAGCCTCATTAGGATTATCGGAGTTCAAAACATCATCCCAAGCTTCGTCTTGTAGGTTGGCTTTGAAGCGCGCTATCCGCTGAGAATTTATTAGCCTGTATGGGTTTGAAGTAGATTTCGCTTGACAGTTAAGAGGAGCATCTAACGACGTAACGTGGAACACAGGCAAGTGGTCAGTGATATCACAGTATATTATACCACTAGTTGATGTCATGTCATCTCGATTTGTTATGATGTTATCTAACAAAGAGGCAGACGTTCGTGTTATACGAGTGGGTCTGTTGATCAGGGGAATGAAGGTATTACTAAACATTGCGTTAACAAAGAGTTGGGATATGTTCCAGTAGTAGTAGTAGTAGCAGTAGTAGTAGTAGTAGTAGTAGTAGTAGTAGTAGTAGTAGTAGTAGTAGTAGTAGTAGTAGTAGTAGTAGTAGTAGTAGTAGTAGTGGTAGTAGTGGTAGTAGTGGTGGTAGTAGTAGTGGTAGTAGTGGTGGTAATAGTGGTAGTAGTGGTAGTGGTATTAGTACTAGTGGCAGTAGTAGCAGTGGTAGTCGTGGTAGTAGTGGTAGTAGTAGTAGTAGTAGTAGTAGTAGTAGTAATAGTAGTAGTAGTAGTAGTAGTAGTAGTAGTAGTAGTCATAGTAGTGGTGGTAGTAGTAGAAGTAGTAGTAGTAGTAGTGGTGGTAGTAGTGGTAGTCGTGGTAGTGGTAGTAGTGGTAGTCGTGGTAGTCGTGGTAGTAGTGGTGGTAGTCGTAGTGGTAGTCGTGGTAGTCGTGGTAGTGGTAGACGTGGTAGTGGTGGTAGTGGTGGTAGTGGTGGTAGTAGTGGTGGTAGTCGTAGTGGTAGTCGTGGTAGTGGTAGTAGTGGCGGTAGTGGTGGCAGTCGTGGTAGTAGTGGTGATGATGATGATGACGACTACAACGCTGATAATGACGATTCTGATGATGCTGCTGCTCCTGCTGATGACGATAATGGTGATGATGATAATGATGGTGATAGTGATGATGATGATGATGATGATGATGATGATGATGGTGGTGGTGGTGGTGGTGGTGGTGGTGTTGTTTAATCGTCTTTCTGTTCCCTTAATCAATACAAATACAGTGCTGTCGTATTGATATGATGAGACGTGGGGTAAAGTTCAATATTACATTTTTGTGCTTCCAAAATATAAACGACATTCCTATCTGATTGAGTCATCAAAACAAACTGACAGGGGAATTCCCCTAAAATAAGACATCAACAAGCGTGGATTTAATGCCATGTGACTAGAGGAATCTGACTCGGGTATTGTCATGAAATAAAGGTCTCAATAGTCTCCAAAATATACTTTACTGCCAAGTGTAGTTAACGAATCTGTGCACAATTATCATATTTCTTATATAAACTAAAACTAAAATATTGTGGTTTGTTCCTGTATTAGATAACATGCAGTAATCATATTTACATGCAAATCGTCTACCTCGCAAAGGAAGATATTGCCGATAGGTTTCGTGGGAAAATCAATGATTGTCACAAGTAATAAAAAGTTAACTGAAGTAAATGCAATCGACGATTTACCCCCAGAATCACATAATAATGAACAAACGTGCTATGCCTGGTTACATTGCGTCATTAGTCCATGCAGAAAGGAGGGGAAAACCCAAGGTGATATTGCTCCCAATTCGCATAAATGAATACGTCGTAAGTTCGTAGAACCAATATGATACGGAAGCAGACCTACAACAAACAGTTCAATTGTTCTCCCTTTACACCTTCCTACTGTAATGGTGGCCGTCATCAATATAAAATGTATAATGCAAATAAGATCACGAAGGCCAAGGTGTATGTGCCGCTCCCCGTACACCATAACCGTGATTCTTTTACTGCACCTGTGATAACCAATGTGTTTCAAGTTGAAATGAACTTTATTTGCAGGTAAATTCCGAAGTTCAGTGGACATAATAATATAATCAAAAGGCCATTGACAGAGGGGGTTCTTTAATACAAAGCAGAGCGGGTTTCCGCTCTGAAACAAAGGGGCAGTCGGAGTTCATCACTGATGTTTCTTTTCTGATTTATCCTTCTTCCGTTTGTGCAGGAGTGTCGCTAGCGCGCGCGGGGGGGGGGGGATACCCCCTTCTCCATTGGTCGGGTAACATCCCCCACCCCTTTTTAGCTTGTTAACTTGTTTGGTCTAAGTGCCGACAGGTACGGCCTTTTTATTGCTTGACTTGTTGCCTGTCTGTCCCGGTACACGAAGGATTCTGTTGAGTACACACACCCCCACCCCACCCCTCCCCACCCCTCCCCCGCCACCCTTCAAAAAGTTCCAGCGACGCCCCTTCCATGCATGTTGCACATCGCTCAATGGATATCCACAGCAAATACAGGCGACTCCCGTTATAACGAAGTCCTCGGGACCGGCAATTTCCTTTCGTTGCATCGAAATTTTCGTTATAACCAAACAGTGAAAGTATAAAGATATATAATTTTGAGACCTGAATTTCTACTTTGTTGTAACAGTAAATTTCGTTATAACTGTGTTCATTATAACGGGAGTGTACTGTAGTATTATTTAAACAAAATACATGTATCACTGAAATCCTTGTTTAGCTTGCCGTAAGGTGCCCAAACGAATCATTCAATCAGGTAATCACTTAATCAACCAATCAATCAATAAATCAACACACACACACACACACACACACACACACACACACACACACACACACACACACACACACACACACACACACACACACACACACACACACACACACACACACACACAAAACTTGGGTGATACGTACAACACACATTTGAAGCCATTATCTGGGAATTCCAAAACTCAGTCACATAGTTTCTGAAATTGCTTTCTACAGTCATCCAAAACACACCACATACAAAGACAAGTCATCTTTTAGCAATACACATCCATATTAAAAAAACAAAAACAAAAACAAGCACTGGTAGAAATCTGCTATGAAGAAAGGAACAATGCAAGACTTGTCTAACTTGTAAATCAAATCAAAAGTTTAATTTCACAACAAAAACAGAAGAAAATATTGTTTTTATTTCAATTTTAATGAGGTAAACATCAATGGGTATGAAACATAATTTTAAAAAAAGCCAGGGCTTAAATTTGATGTTACTCATATTGCATAAGATTTTTGTTTCTTATTCAAAAGGGATTGGTGGCACAAGTATTAACAGCTAAATCATTTTATCACTAACTTGATACAAGTAATGAAATATATGGTTAAGCTCCCTACAGCTGAAAATTGTGTTAAATCACAAAGAATAAATTGGCTTCTATTTCTTAGCTTTTAAACAAAAATTTGTGTTTTGGAAGAAACATTTACATTGTACAATACAATTAGAGTACACATAGCGTATCCCTGAACACAACATAGCTAATAGACCATATTAGATACATATGTTACATCACGGACTTACTACATACAAACACTAGCCCAAAACATGACATTCCTTCAAAGATAGACTGATAGTTGAGTGTACCAACCTTGGGTACAAATCTTGTTTCTGAGGTACATGTATACTGCTGAATAAGCACTTTATTTCAAGTTTTGGGCTGACAGCCATGTTTGTACACTTAACAAGACATATGTATACTAAGGGCTTTGCATATCTGTAAAACGAGCAAATACTGAGAAAATGAAGTAAAATGGCACATTCTTATTGAATATTGCTAAAAGGAGTTGGTGGTTGAGAAAACAAAATGTGCAAAAGTGCTAATTGTGCTTATTACTATGTATTTATGCAATTTCCAATCCTAATTCAAAATATACTCTCTATGGTAATACAGTACTTGTTGCATTCAAATATACTGTATTCTAATGATTTATGTTTGCTGAAAACAGAATGACTGGGACAGACAATGTTTTATGAAGAGTGACTGTGTACTTGTAAGATGTGACCCAATTTGAAAGAGTAGATACCCTTCGTGAACATGGTCCAAGGCGCATTCACCAAAGGATATTTCACAGGATTTTTCATGTTGTCTATTGTTGGCAACAACACTGTTACATTAAGTATGTGGACTGTGATGCAATGAATTCAGGATTAGAGCTTTTGGCAAGTGCTGCACATGCATCACGTCATCTCAAGATGTTCCCTGCCTGAGACAATGATGACAAATTGCCCAATTCTCCATACCCAATATTCACCGATAGCAGATACATGTACTATACAGTGTCTATCAAAAAAGTAGACACTTACAAAAAAATTATTACACAAAAATTTCATGAATATTTTACCTTAAATCTAAAGCTATCTAATGACACTGTTGGTATTGAAAGAAAATGTCATGTTTGAAAGATAAACTGTGAATTGAGAAAAAAATGAGATTTTCTTCTTTTTTAGGAGGGTGTATCTGAATCATTGCTTCAATTTTGTCTTTCTTGTCACAGAATTGATATCAGCTCTTCTCTGAGCATCCTGAGGATTCAATACTTGTGCACAACAGTTGAAATCTTCTGCAGCATCGGTCTGCAAGGCATTAACATTGACTATTAGAACACCATTCTGTGTGTAAATGCATTTTTGGCCGATTGGACAAAAGTGGGCTGTGCTCACTCATGCGTGAAATACTTTCAATACCTACAGTGTCATCAGATAGCTTAGGTCCAAGGCAAAATATTCATATAAAAAAATAATCTCAAAATCATGAAATTTTTTTTTTATAATATTTTTTCTTAAGTGTCTCCTTTTTTTGATACACACCGTATATCAACATCCTGGACTTTTTGCCAAGTTACTAACTTCTGCCCCAACTCGGAAAGAAAGCAGTGGCATGGATTTAATACAGCAAATCTGTTTCTAGTTGTACGGTCTTCTTTCCCCCCTTTCTTTTTGTGTGGTTGGAGTAGCTCTGCCCCACCTATGAGAAAGGTTTTATTCTATGAATGAAACTCTGACTTTAGCCCAAGTGTAAAACAGAAGGTGAAACAACGAGATTGCAAAATCATTAAAACAAGCGAGGTTTTTTAATACTGCGCCTTTTAACATGCACAAATGAGATATCGAATATGAACAAGTACGCAAATCTTGCCTGAGAATCTCTATTATCTGAGTGCATCCTCAACAATCTTTTGTAGACAATTATATGCGATATGAGAATCGCCAATTACAGGCAGTGGATGAGGTCTGGCACAACATGACGCATGTGCAGACCTTGCAAAAAGCTCTTATTGTGAATTCAGTTGTGTTTTTTCCCTTTCATGAACACAGGAATTGTGAGCTTATAAAGTGGTGCATTTATTTCAAGGAAATTGGTAAATTATCCATGTTCTTTATTGGTCGCTCTTGTTATAAAATACACTCAACTGAGTATTGTACGCGCTCATGTTAATCAATCTTGTTCTCTCTGTGTGTCATTGCAGGTACTTACAGCACATAAGTTTATGGCTACAAACGGGAGGTGAGTTTGTTATTCAAGTTATTGAAAACTGGAATTTCCATTGTAAATGAGAATTTTCACTAAACTAGTAATCAACTTAAAGTGGAATGAACATAAACAGTCTGCCTGCATGTCATGAGATGGCAGACACAATAAAAGAATTGACAATTTGTTGACCTATTCTAGGAGTTATGTTTTGTTCAAGTTCATTAATCATATTGTGGAGATTAAACTGGCAATCTACTGAGATTAAAAGTGGGACAATTGCCCTATTGGTTTTTATGAACAAAAATTTTCACGTTTATTCTATGTTTTTTACCCCAATCCCCTCTAGCTGTTGTAAAAGTATGTCCCAGCAAAAATGACTCTTCATTGCTATCCTGGAACGAAGATTGGTTACACTCTCAACTGACGTTTTAATAAAAATGAGTTCTTCACTTTCATTGAAAAATGAATTGTACAATGCGCTCCATTTTTAACTGTTGGCCTCGGAGATTATGAAATCCCGATATGAGAATACAGCGGCACATCCGGGTCCTGTAAGCAACGGGTTACAGGATGACATAAACTTTGAACATTGCATAACTCTTAACTTTAATGATATTTTTCTCATTGTTCAACTATTCTCAGAATGCTGATAGATGTTATGAGTTTCATTTAACTTAAAGATAATGTGGAGTAATAGTTTAGTGATGGCAGTATAAGATCTGTCAGTTTGTTCGCCAATTATCAGTGAACCAATTATGCATAATAACATTTGATTGTAAATGCGAGATAGTTATGGCAATACAGAACCAAATTTTTTTTTTTTTTAAAGATTTGCAAAGGTAATGACACTAAGACATTGAATTTCCATCATTAAGCCTGTCATATAAATCTGTGTAGTATTATTGTTTAGCATGATGATATGCAGAGCTGTTGTTCTGACAGGAAGTGTTATCTGTTTTTGAGATCTCTGTTCTCTGCCAGAGTGTCATTTTGCGGAGATAGTGTGAGCTGTTTAAGTATTTATGGTTTAGTGTAATAACAGTTTTCGCTAAATCATCATATCGCAGGGGCAATTGCTAGGAATTTGTCAAATGGTTTGGGGTGGGGGTGGGGCATTCAGGTCTCTGCAAACAC
>JZLH01S0081490.1:3491-22389 GCA_001188425.1 Eucidaris tribuloides | reverse complement strand
AATAGCGTTGGATCCTAGTCACTTTTGTTGACAATGTCCCTTATCAAAATTCGCCCGCCTTTCTTCAACAACAGCCGCATCCTCGCGACGGATATTCTTTGTGTCAGCAGGGCGTCGATAGAATAACGTTAGATAGAATAAATCTCAATAACGAAAAGGAGGCCCATTATGTCCTTTTGTTCTGATCAACATGGCACGCCGCATTGAGAGAATATTTCGGCGTTCTATGACCACTGCGATTAAGGATTCGATTGTGAATCAACATTGGCTCAGAAAAATGCGTCTAGATCCAAACGCTTACTCAAAATCGATGAATCAGGGTACCAATTTTGTTGGAAAGAATGTTTAACAAATGATGATCTAACATCACGGACCATCTTTGCCGATGATGTTGAAGAATATTAACAATGGACAGGTTGTTGCATTCTTCTCTTGGCCCATCTTGTTATAAGTGACTTCTATACTTTTCGACTTTAATTGAGGTCAGCAAAGGGGGTCATGTATGAATATATCATGCCAACTAGAAGTAGTATTCTATTGTTTGATATCATTTTGCGGAGATTTCATCACGAACAAGCTCGAAGATATGACAAATTATTTTCAGAGAATTCTTTATTTTCGATATTTTCTGGTGAAGTGTTTCTTTTAAGTTCAAATGCCTATATCTTTTAATAATTACCACAATTTGACTATACAAGGGACCTACGGGCTTGTTCTATAAAGGTTATTCTATCCCATCCTATCGGCTCATAATTGAGATTGTAGTGTGGGTTGCAAGCGGAAAGTCAGCGTTTCCATGGCCGTTTTTTCAGAATCGTGCCCCCGATACTATTCAATTTTCAGAGGTTACCTGTCTGTACTTTAAGTGCAACGACATCTACGACAAAGGACCATCAACCGACCGTTTTAAAGAAACTAAAGACAAGTATTACTCTCAAGACTAAATACTTTTGCATGAATACAAGAGGAATAGAGTTTGATATTAAGCTAAATATGTATATGTCTTGTGTTTATATTACCACGCTGAATCTGCTTCCATGTCAAGCGAGGACATGTGTGCGACCACATATCTGAGCACTTGGCCATTTCATATCAATTACAATATCCCTTGGTGTATGGTTCAGCTTTTCCTCCTCTTTGGGCCTAAAAAGTGAATAAAATGACATACCAGTATCTGGTACGCCGTACAGGTTAAATCTTTGGAGGGGCGAGATCCGTCGGGAAAACACTTTGCCTGCCCCCCTGTGGCGCCGCCCTGACCAATATTAATTATTTCAATTTAAATGAAGAATAGCGAAATAAACAAACAAATAAATAAATGAAAAAATAAATTACAATAAATAAATAAATAAATAAATAAATAAATAAATAAATAAATAAATAAATACAATAAATAAATTAAAAATAAATAATAATAAATAAATAAATAAATAAATAATATATATAATATATATATATATTATATAGCGCTTCCCACATTGGGGACAAATACAATGATTATAATGTGTATACTAAGAGACAATTTCTAAGGGGACTGTAGGAGACATTTTGATGTCTTCCATTACGTAATATGGCGCAGAAATTTTGCAATATTAAGGAGAACAAATTTTTTAACATCAGTCCATCAATTGAAGTGTCTCCCTAAAGTGTCTTCCAGAATTATATATATATATTATGATATATTACATAATACTACTATAAATAAATAATAAGATAAATGGCCATTACAATGAATAAACAAATAATTGACCTTGTAGTAAAACCAGTTTCAAGCATGTTGGTTAGTTGTCGAGATCATGATTTACAGGAACCTAAATAAGTTTCAAAGGTTCCAAGGCAGTGATTTTGTTTTTATGTTCACTATTTTATTTTTACATGTCCTTCTCACCAATGTACTTTTGATTTCCTTTGTCATATTTTCAGGAATTTCTTGAGTGGTTATGTGATCTTCAGTTCACCAGTCTTATGCCCGGTTTCAGCTATGCCCGGAGAGCTACTTCATTACACATACTCACCACCATTGTAAAAAGCTTCCCTTTAAAGCAAGAAGGTAAGCAATTAATTGAATATATTCAATCATATTTCAGATCATACTCATATTTTGTTAATCCTGTAAATTGTTTCAAAATGGCCCTAGGCCTTTTCTGTTTGTATTTTTGTCGTTGTTGAAATAATTATAGTGTTGCGAGATTTTAATTTGATATGTTATGAGGGAAAGCTGTAAGTGCAATGTCAGTTTATCTGGTTGACGCCAAATTTGGTCATTTATTTATTTATTTATTTATTTATTTATTTATCTATTTATTCATTTGTTTATTCATTCATTTATTTAAATTAACAGGAAAAAAAAACATTGCATAACATACGGTAGCATAAAACACAAATTCAAAAAATTAAGAAATACCCAACACCTGGGTTATACCAAAATGACGTTCCGTTCTCTGAAAACTTATTTTTCATTCATGTTTGGTTTACCAGCATAACAATTAAAATTGATAATGTATGTCATTCAAATTTCACATTCCATATGATCAGTACACAAATGAAAGAAAGATAGAAAATAGGAATTAGATAAAAAACAGAAAGTGAAAAGGAATGTCATTTGTGTTATTAATGATGGTTTACACTACCACAAAATCATCAAAATCGGTTATGACAAAAAACAAAATGACTGTGAGTAGTGTAATCCATTGTATTGTGGCTAGTCATGTAATCCAGCTGTTATAAGAGATGTTTCCTCTGTTTACAGGATTCCTGGATATGTCCTCGCTGTGGACTCCAACCAGAGTACATCTCTTGATGAAGAGACTGACAGACAACTACGAGACGAACAGGATCATGACCTTTGACATGCTTGCTAGTCTCCCACAAGGCACTCTGGGATTACAGGTAGATACCACATTCTCAATATTAAAACCTCTGTTCATAGGCATGGTCCATGTATGTGTGTTAAATGTATATGACATGCAACTGTTCTGCTCTTGATAATTTATTTTACTTATTTATTGTGGACATACTTTCTGAATGTTAAACAATAACATAAATGTACACTGAATAACATAACTTAAATTACTAATGATTTTAGTGACATTTACGACTGACGTAAGTTTATAACTTTAATTAGACTATTTGACAATGTGCAAATCAAAATCCCAGACCTGCCAACTGTCCCTGTTTCTCAGGGACAGTCCCTATTTTTGGCAAAAGAAAAAGCTCTTTTTACCTGTGTTTCGGATTGTGTCCCTGTTTCTGAGAATATTTGTCTGTAGAATTGCATAGGATATTTAACAATGTCCCAATTTTTTATATTTTCACCCCATTTTGTCCTTATTTCTTAGGTTTCAGGGTTGGCAGGTATGAAATCATATTTCTCTTTTCACTTCTCTGTTAACACTTGATATTGATATATATAATATGTTGATTAATTTTTGGTTAACTATCACCTCTTTTTTCCTTTTTAATATGAATTAGTCATAATTGTATGTTTCTTATATTGTAACGAATGTCATTCTTCTGAGAAACTTGAAAAATAAATGGAAAAGTTGAAAGTTTACTGTCATGTATTTATTTCAAGGATGTCACAGCTCTCCAAAGTTTGTACACGACGGCCAAAACCCTGGCGACCAGCAACAGACCCTACGACTGTGAGACGGCAGCTTACGTCCTGAGATTGCTCATCAGGCAGACTCGGCCCGGCCTCAATTCCAGCAGTTCCATCGAGGCCAACACTGTCTGGGTGATGCAGGACCTGTGTGATGCTTTGGACGAACAGGTGCAAGTGGCCAGGGAGAGTCTACTGGAGGCTGCCGTGCAGGGGCCGCTGTATGGTGTGCTGCACTGCCTGAGGAGTCTACTTGGAGACACAAATTTGAAGTGAGTTGGTGCTAACATCAGTTGGCATCTTAGGATGATGATGATGATGATGGTGATGGTAATGGGGATGGGGATGATGGTGATGGTGATGGTGATGGGAATGGGGATGATGATGGTGATGGTGATGGGGATAGTAATGGTAATGGGGATTGGGATGGGAATGGTAACAGTTATAGTGATGATGATGAGGAGGAGGGAGGGAGGAGGAGGGGAGGGAGGAGGAGGGAGGGAGGAGGAGGGGAGGGAGGAGGAGGGAGGGAGGAGGAGGGGAGGGAGGAGGAGGGAGGAGGAGGAGGGAGGGAGGAGGAGGAGGGGAGGGGTAGGAGGAGGGGGAGAAGGAGAAGGAGAAGGATGAGGAGGAGAGGGGAAGGAGGAGTTTCTGAAAAATTCTGTGTGGCAGATAAAACATTTGAATGTATTGATAGCGTGGTTTTGTTTTATTTGACTACATAATGATTTGTATTGTCTCTGGCAGTAATGCAGGTGCAGAATTTAAGAATGAAATATACGTGAACAGGAACAGAGTGTGTCCTTTTTGTGTGAAAAACAATCTTATTAAGTTGTGGGATGTACAAATGAATGATGATTTATTCAAGTCCATTGTTTACTCCAGTAACTTGTTGTTGCTTGCAATTTGTTTCTTTCTAATTGAATAAATGTGTTTCCAGATCATTGAAGAGTGACCCGACATGGAGAGATCTCATTGCAAGAATCATCAGACTTTGTTGTGATGTTGCTAGTGTGGCAGCCACAGTGGTATGCAACTCATCACCAGAAGGGTACATCCCACAGGATGAACACCAACGTGATGATAGTTTGGGTAAGAACAAGGGCTTTTAAAATGAAATTTTTCCATATACTGTGTTTCTATCAAATTTATGTGACTTTTATTTACAATTTACAAATGTGTACGATATGCATTTATGAACATGACATATTTTATGCGTAAATATCGTACAGATTATTATTTGTAAACCAATGCATAATTACTAAAATGATATCGCTCAACTGACTTAGCTCAATGAGTTTTACACGGAGTCTAACCATGGACCTGCAATGCTCTAACTGACCATTACTCTTTTGTGCATTTTTCAAATTCTTGGTAAAGATTATCTTCAGATTTCACAGACATGTCCTTCATGAATAAACTGAAAGCATGAGTGATATATTGCTGTGCTGCAAGAGGGGTGCAAATGAGATTCACTGCCTTTAATACCGTGGTAATCCTGATAGAATAATTTGTGTGTGTGTGCACAGATGAAGAGTCGAGTTCTCATCTCCAGCCATCCTCCATATCCTCTGCACCCCCTGCATCTGACCTGCCGACATTTCACGTGACCCCACAGATGATCTTGGTCTGCTGCTGGCGCAGTATGAAGGAGGTATCCCTTCTCCTGGGAGAACTGGTGATGAGAGTACCGATACAGGAGGAGGAGGAGAAGAAGACCTCTGATGATGCTGATGATGATGCTGGTGATCATTCAAGGTGTGGTCTGGTCTCTGAAACACAGGTAGGAAAAATCTTCTTTGTGGTATCAATCACTAAGCCCTTAAAGGCATCGTATAGCAATATTTCCATTTAAAAAAAAAATGTAAGCTACATGATTCTCCATGCTACTAGTGTCTTTGGTAAGGTCTAAAAATGAAGCCCTCAAAAAATTGTAGTTCAAAATGATCATTGAGTGTTTTAAAAAAGTAAAAAATCATTGAGAGACCATTCCAGTTTTCCCCCATAGACTACTGTGTTGCAGAATTTTCATCGGCTGAGAATAATTCATGTGCCCGTTTTTATCTGCACATATTTTACAAGTGACATCATAGCTGTCTGAACGTGTGTTATAGGGTGTTTATTTGTCCATTCAAACACTGTCAGATATGTGAGATAGCAAAGTTTGGCAATTTTTTAAATGGGTCTTCCACAGCGTTATATAGTGTCTTTAAACTCTTGGTTGGATCTCTTTGTAGGACTGCACATCTGCTGGGTAGTTGACTTCACAAATCTGCACAAACTATTGTAAACCCCAGTGAAAGTTTATCCCATAATTGGATTACAACATATTTTAGTCTGTCATCTTTGGGTGTCTTTTGTCTTTACAATACAAGTGGCAGGCCTTCAACTGGTCCTAGTTTTGCTACTTTTTCCTACTTTTTTAAGAAGATCCTAATTTTCCTAATTTTTCTATTAAAAATCCTTATTTTCATACTTTTTGTCGAAAAAAATATGAAAAAAAAAAACACCTTTGTGATAGGTTTAATATTTGTTTGGCGTTCAGTAGTCTTTACAGGTTGTTGCTGAGAGTACTGTAACTACCATCATCACCTGTTTGTGAAGGAAACTTGGTTTCTGCGGATTCCCGTTTTTTGTCAATCCTATATTTTTTCCTTCTATTCCGCATGTTTCCAATTTCTTCGGCTCCACTACTCTAAACATTACTTAGAAATATCCTACTTTCCTCCTACTTTGATGGATTGAATCCTACTTTTCTTGTACATTTTGGAGAAGTTTGCTGCTAAGTTCTCCTGTTTTTTTCAACCAAGAAGGGTTGAAGGCCATAAATGGGTATTGAGTAAACTCTTAGCAGTTAAAAGCCCAGGATATACCAGATTGTGCCATATTACAACAGATAATTATTACTGTTGTCAAGCCATTTTATCTTCTCTCACTATTCATTCACTTATCAGTAGTATGTTTCCGTTTCTTTTCACTTAGCCTTTGTTCTTGATTTAATTGCCTGAACAGGTTGAAGAGATCGGAACATTTTTCATGAAACTGTTAAAAGAGTCCAAACACAGAGGAGCATTTGAGTTAGCCTATGCTGGATTCATTAAGTTGACTACAAGATTATGGAGGTAAAATGCTCATGAATTTTTTTACTATCAAGTACTTTTTACAATGTTCATGTATATATTATTTTCTGATTTTTCAGAAATTATGAATGTATGGGTTATAGTACACCATGTAGTTTATTCCAAAATTGTCCTGGAAGCTTGAAAATATTAGATGTAATACAACCCCATAATTTTTACTTGAGCAGAATAAATATGTTCACATTATTGTATTCTTCACCATCACAGAAAATATGATGAGTGTAGCATGCCCATGTGAAATTCAAAATACAACATTCATCTGTAATTTGCTCTATTTTCAAGTGAAATTTTGCATTTTCAAGGCAGTGTATGATTTTTGTAAATGATGAAAGTGAAACTGTCTCCTCTTGAGTTATTTTAGATGGACCTTTGTCATATATTTACGCCCTCAAACCCACACGCTCTGAAACACTTACAATTTTGAGAAAATTGGTGAAAAACATTCTAAAATGCCATAGAAAAAAAGGTATGTAGTGATATGTGCTTGTTGATTGTTTAAAAATCACAATGTAGATCTTGTTCAACGATTTTTGTAAGATTTGATGGCATTTTCTGTTGTCTCATGTGACAGTAACATACTTTATGACACGCTGATGAAAAATTAGTCAGATCGATCAAAGTTATACCCCAGCTTTGAGGAAGTGATTTTTCACATTGCTTTATTTCCGTGCAGTGAACAGAGCAATATCCACCATCTACCCCAGCAGTGGTTAGCGGAACTCCTGGCTGAGATCACCAGCAACCAGCCCCTGTTGTGTGCCACGAGGAGGAGTGCTGGCATTCCCTTTGCCATCCAGGTAACTACTGTAGGGGGGAGGGGAAGGGGAAGGGAATGGCAGAACTCCTAGCTGAGATTACCAGTAATCAACCCCTACTGTGTGCCACGATGAGAAGTGCTGGCATTCCGCTTTGCTATCCCAGGTAACTACTGTAGTCTGTGGGGGAGGGGGAGGAAGGGGAGGGGAGAGGGAGGTGAAAGGGGGATGGAAAGGCAGAACATCTTGTTAGAAATCATCAGCAATCGTCCCTGCTGTGTGCAACTAGGAGGAGTGCCTGCGATTTACTTTGCTATCCCGGTAACTATTCCTAGGTGTCTGGTTACTTTAGTTTCCCAAGGAGAGGGAAGGGGAGGGGAGGGGAGGGCAGAGGAGGGGGAATGGCCAAACTTATAGCTGAGACCTCTAGCAATCAACCCCTACTGTGTGCTACTAGGAGGAGTGCTGACATTCCCTTTGCTATTCATGTAACCTACGTTAGTCTCCTGTGGGTGGGGGGGGGGGGAGGGAGGGGAGGGGAAGGGAATGGCAGAACTCCTAGCTGAGATCACCAGTAATCACCCCTACTGTGTGCCACAAGGAGAAGTGCTGGCATTCCCTTTGCTATCCAGGTAACTACTTAGTCTGTGCCGGAGGGGGAGGAAGGGGAGGGGAGGTGGGAGGGGGATGGGAATGGCAGGAACTTCTTGTAGAAATCATCAGCAATCAACTCCTGCTGTGTGCTACGAGGAGGAGTGCTGCGATTTACTTTGCTATCCAGGTAACTATTCCTAGGTGTCTAGTTACTGTAGTTTCCCAAGGAGAGGGGATTGGGAGGGGAGGGGAGGCCAGAGGAGGGGGAATGGCCAAACCTCTAGCTGAGACCACTAGCAATCAACCCCTGATATGTACTACTAGGAGGAGTGCTTGGATTTTGTTTGCCATCCAAGTAGCTTCTCCTGAGTGTATACTAGTTACTTTAGTCTCCAAGTAGAGGGGAATTGGAAGGGAGGGAGAAGGGAGGAAATGAAGGGGAGGAAGGGAGTGAGGGAGGGGGGGGGGTGTTGACAGAACTAGCTGAGATCACCAGCAACTAATTCCTGCTGTGTAGTATTTGGAGTGTTAAGATTCCCTTGGTCATTCAGATAACTCCTCCTGGGTGTCTGGTTACTTTAGTCTCCAAGGAGAGGGGAGGGGGGGGGGGTAGGGGAGGGGGAATGACAGAATTTGTTGCAGAAATCACCAGCATCCAACCCCTGCTGTGTGCCACTAGGAATGCAGGGATTTCCTTTGCCATCCAGGTAACCTCTTTTGGGTGTGTGATTAGTTGAATCGTTGGGGGGGGGGGGGTGAGGAGGAGGGTGAATGGCAAATTTCTTGTTAGAAATCATCAGCAATCAACCCCTGCCATGTGTGCTACTGGGAGGAGTGCTCAAATTCCATTTGCTATCCAGTTAGCTACTGCTGGTTGTCTCGTTCCTGTAGTCTCCAGGGAGAGGGGAGTTGATAGGGAGCTGATGGGGAGGGGGATGAGGAAATTGATGTGACATGGGGGTTATAGAGCATTAACTTTTGAGATACCAAGGTGGCGTGTAAAGATTACATGTTTGTAATAAAATGGAGTGTTTTCCAGAATTTGTTTTTAAGGGCGCTGGGATTAAGAGAGACAAAAAAAGGATGAATTGTGAGAAACCATGATGGTGGGAAAAGATTGCAAATTTGTCACAAATAGAGTTTTTCCCAAGTAATTTATTTATTTATTTATTGTTATTATTATTATTATTTTTTTTTTGGGGGGGGGTGGGTTGGTGGGGGAGCAGGGAGGTGGGGGATGGTGTGATGAAACAAAAACAAGATATACCTATAAGACAACTCGGGTAAGGTAATGTAGAAGATTATGTATTTGTTGTAAAACGGAATTTGCACTCAATTTTATCTGCAGGGGAACTGGGGAGAAAGAAACAAGATGAATATGTGAGATAGCAAAGTGGTGTGGATAGATTGTACATTTGTCAGTTTTTGTGTATTTTTCAGGGATTCCCAGGGGAAAGGGGGGGGGGTCATGGTCAGGATTTTGGCAAGTCAGTTATGGCATTGTGCCTCTTGTCAAAAGTATACCAGTGACTAAACACCCATTTCCTCCCATGTATGTTTTTTTCAGGCCCTTATTGGTCCCGAGCCCAGCGAACTGGGTAAACCCTGCTTCAAACAAACCATGACCAAGCTGTTATCGCTGGCAATGCCTTCAGTGGACCAAGATAATACGGCACAGGTAAAGATTGACATCCTGCGATACACCACGGATGAAATGTTCTAGTCCGTGCCAAGTTGGGGGCATATTATTAGTACTTTTTTATCCAGTAGGGAATTACTTTGCTAGCTGTAATAGAAATGATTTAAATTTCCCGTTTGAATTCATCCCTGCAGCCCGTAGCTGATGAAAGATATATCATTGTGTGAATTGTAATCTGTCCTTACTTCTGTCATTGGTTCGTTCGTTCGTGATTTGAGTTTTGTGTTTCAACATAACATATATTTGTCATACAGCCATTTATATGTTACCAGTTTTACCAATCTTGTTTTATTCAATTGTTATGTTAGTTTGGTTTATTGATCAATTGACGTTAAGGACTAATACGCGCATTGTTTTGGAGTTTGTTTATCCATTTTGTCTTGAATTCCCATAGGTTTAAAGGGAATTTCCATTCAATGGTAAGATAATCTGAATAAAAGCAGAAACATCAGAGGAACCAATCATTGAAAGTTTGACAAAATTGGACAAATAAAAAAGAATATATGAATTTTTGAAAATTCTAAAGATAATTACAAAATTTACAACTTTTTTTCTAGCTTGCCATTTCCCTGTGATCTGTGTGACCCGTCACAAGTCGCAGTGGTAGGTTCCGCATTAATACATTGAAAAGACATGTTGGGTTGGAAAAGTTGATTCTAGGATTCTCGTATTTTCTGAAAAGACGTACAACAAGTTGCATATATGAACACACTGAAATAGTACAGCCAGCATCAAATCCAACTAATGTCTCATTAACTGTTGACAGGTTCATGCTCTGAACATCTTGAGGGCGCTGTACCGAGACACGCGACTGGGAGTTGAGGTTCTGCCTTTCATAGCTGATGGCGTGAAGGCTGCCATTACAGGATTTGCTGCCAAACTCTGGGCAGTAAGTAGATCATGTTATTGATGCTTTGAATCTTGGTATCCTTGCCCACGAGTTTGGGGAAACAGATTGGAATATTCAAAATATGTGGTTTAGTTAACCCATTAACCCTATATAGCATGAGCTACATGTACAGTCAAACCTGTCTTAGCGGCCACCTCTCTATAGCAGCCAACCTGTCTATAGTGGCCACAAAAATAATTCCCCAGAAAACAAATCATGTGTTGAGAACCTGTCTATAGCAACCACCTGTCTATAAAGGTCACATTTTTTGTTTCCCTTGGGTGGCCACTTTATACAGGTTTCACTGTATTTTGAAACTGTGTTGCCCTATGGAGTGGAAAGGGGAGGGGGAGGGGGTGTGTGGCTAATTTGGCATCTTGCAATCAAAATTGATTTCTCATACTATATTATTGTTTTTTTATATTTCTTTTATTTTGTGTTTTGTTGTTTATTTTAAGTGAAATTTGTCAGTGACACTGTTGTGACCATAAACACCGTAAATTTAATTGATTTTAATCAATAAAGGTAAATATCATCATACATTTACAAATTTTGGCTGAAAACACAATTTGTATTGAAACTGGACATGAAATCACATTTTTGAATTTTTTTTGGTCCAACATCCAAGTACAAAATCATGTGTAACTTGATGGTTTGATTTTGCTGTAACACGTTACCCTTAGACCTCGGGACTAGTATATTCATGACCAGTTCTGAACTGGTTAAAAGATATTTTAGGTAAATAAAATTGACTTCGCATTTATTGCATGCTTTATCTCTAAGACTACTATGATATTGGTCATTCTGTTTGTATTCTGTTTGTATTCGTAGGTGAGGAATTCAGCTACTATGCTCTTCAGTGCACTGATTGCAAGGATATTTGGTGTCAAACGCGCCAGAGATGAACTAGCTAGAAAGAACTGGTTGGTACCAAGAACATTGTTTGATATAGTTCATTAGATATTCTGCAGTTGCTATTTGACTATCTGCATTTGAGCAGATACTGTAAATGTGGAATATTTTGTGGTACTTAACTGTGGTGCTGTATTTTGCATAGCGTGAAACTAGCATCAGATGAAAAGCCTGAATGTATAATATGTTGGGTTTTTTTTACCAGAAACAAATGCATGTGCAGTGCAACTATGAGTAAAAGAAATGTGTTGATACCCCGATTTTTGCTTGGATAAGGTCTGTTAATTCAATGTTTTCACCAAGGTGATTTCATATTATTTTATCTCTTTCATTTAAAGTTGGTTACATTGTGGGGTATAATTATCAGTATTGTATTTGAGGCTGGCGTCCAGGCCAATTTCTGGTAGCCTCGGTCTCGGTCTGAGTCACCTGTACAAATCCTATGGAGAGGTTGTGTCTTGGGGCGGCCTCGGTCTAGGTCTCGGTCCGAGTCACCTGTACAAATCCTATGGAGAGGTTGTGTCTTGGGGCGGCCTCGGTCTAGGTCTCGCTCTGAGTCACCTGTACAAACCCTATGGAAGGGATGTGTTTTGGGTGGCCTTGGTCTTGGTCAGAGTCACCTGTACAAACCCTATGAAAAGGTTGTGTTTTGGGGTGGCCTCGGTCTCGGACTCTGTGGTCTCTGATCTATGATGTTCACTCTTGTTTCCTTCTATTGCTCCCTCTGTGGTTGTGACCATTCACGAATTTAGAAAGGCATGAAATCCATCTGACTTAACTGAATATGAAAAAAAATTATGATTGCGCAAAAATCCCAGTTTTACATATCTCATCGTTTTGATAATTTCTCCCCAGCATGATGGGTACAGAGTTCTTCTCCCGCTTCCCTTCCCTCCAAGGTTTCCTCCTGGATCAGTTCCGACAAGCTGAGGAGGCAGACAAAGCAAGCAAGTAAGTCGTTTGGAATGAATTTGACAGGGTTTCCCACAAGTACATATGAAATCTGACAAATTTGTCATGCGAAATTATTGTCAGGAAAATCAGGAATTTGGAAAATTTGTCGAAATCAATGGAATACCTGTTTTCCAATTTCTGTGGGAACCCTGTAGTAAGACTAGTGGGTGGAAGGATGGCTGTAGAGGGGAGGTGGAGGCATCATAAGTGTCTCGATTGGAAGACGTCGCAGAAAGGAATCATGGAAAGCAGCAATTTAGTCATGGAAAGTCATGGAAATCTGTTTAAATTTCTGTGGAACCTGATTTGAGTAGGAATGAATTAATTATTGGTAATGTATTGTAACAATGTGACATGGTATGGGTATGATGGTGTATAGTTGCATATAGTAGCTGATGAAATTATTGTTTCAGACACTTTGCCTGAAAAGAGATTTTTAAATAAATGATAAATGAATAGATATTAAAGTGTCATTTTCAAAATATGAAGTATTATAATGGGTGGTTTGAGAGATTTTTTGTTCAAATTATGTTGTTATACAAGTATTAGATATTATTTTTGATCGAGCTGTTTCGACCTCCTGCACATGTAAACTTATGATTCCATTCTTTTTTTATCTCCTGCATCCATGGCTATGTAGACAGGGAGTGACGGTGCTCCACCCCAGTCTGTTCCCGTCTCTGCTGCTCCTCTCCAGACTCTATCCATCACCGAGTGACGGCAACGACAGCAACTTGAGCATGGCACCATTCTTGTCATATGTCATCAAGTAAGTTCAGTTATACCACTTTCATACTGACTGCCGTAGCAGAGTCACTCTGGAGTTCAGCCAGAGCGGGGCAGAAATTAAAATTGTATTTTCCGGGGCTACTTTCAAGCCTGATTTTGTGATGTTAGTATATCATACATTGAACCCTATGACGAAAATTGAGGGCTGTTTTGTGATTTAAGGGGCTATTTTGTCTATTTTAGAGGCTAAATTGCTCCCAGCCCTGTATATTTCCTACACTGAGCCAGAGTTACTCCACTTTGGAGGGAAGAATGAAAATTTTGAAAAATTTTCGATCCGGATTCAAAGTGGAATACTCAACCCACTTCAAGATGAGGGCAACAAACAAGGTAACTCTGGATCAGAAGTGGGGTATCGGCTTATTGCTTAACACTTTGAGTGCTATCGGCGCACCGGCTCGCCCACGGATAAATTCAATGAGGTACTATCGGCGCTCCGGTTCGCCGAGAAGACAATCAATGCCATATTTTTTTACTCGAATGATAAACATCACTAATATTTCTACCGGTGACATTTCTCGTAAAATGAAGACACATTGAACCAAGTTAATGAGTAAAAATGTTTTGTCCTGATAGCATTCGAGATTTTACAAGAAATCATAAATTTTTAAAAGGTTATACGTATAAGTACACAAGTATTCAGTCTCTGGTTAACACATATAGATTTTTAGCCTAGCACTCAAAGTGTTAATTCGGCTATACATGTGTGGCACCAACCCGTATGGAAACCATGGAGATTAGTGCGTATACACTGCTGCAGTGCTTGCAAGTATGCAAGGGAGGTAAATTCGTCGCGAGTAAAACAACGTATCAACTCACTCTGGAGTTACTCCAGAGTAACTCCGCTTCGTCTTCAGTTTGAAAGGGGTAATACATAAACTTAGACCCTGGTTACTTTCACTGTTTTCCATCTCATGTAATTCTAGATTCTCTCAATGCATCTACATGTAAGTGCTTGGATTTACTCTTCTTTACCTCAGAAATGAGATGAACTTGAGGGTGAAACCCACCCATAATCCAAAAATGAAACAAAATAAGGAGTAAGTAGACAGCTAGGATTATCCAGTCTCATATTAAGAATAATCAGAGATAGGTAGAAGAATAAATGTATAACTGAAAACTTCCGCAAAAAAAAAATAGTACAAGTTTATTTGTCATGTTATTAGGATTTACTGGCACTGGCACTTAACTTTCCTGATCAAGGAAGAAAAAAGAACATAAAATGGCGTCTATTTTTTTTTGCCAGAGCTGGCTGTAGCGCTGTGTATAAGACCCGCAGCATTGCAGCCGGAGCGCTAGTTCCACTGGTCCCGGCAAGTCAACTAGTGGCCACCCTACAGCAGCTGCTTGATATGCTGCCAAGATCAGCAAACTCTGTATGTTCACACAATGTGGTCCATGGTGTTCTGATGCAGGTAGATATGAAATTTGCATTCTCTATTGTAGCTTCCTTAGAAGTATTTGTGACCTGTCACCACAAAACGCACCATAAGTCGGTAAAATAAGAAGTTTTTTTTTAATTACAGTCTTGAAGTAGAGACTCTAAGCTTTAAAATGATGTATAATTTGTCTAGGATGGACGAAGCAAACCCATTGAAAACCCTGCTCACAAATTTGGAGTATCACGTACACCATATCGGGAAAGCGGAAAAAAATGGCTGCAAAGATAGTAATCATTCATGCGAAACGGGAGGCCTTTTGACAACCATTCTGTTGGAAGCTCGGTAAAACTAGTAACTCTCCAAAAGAGAACTGTGGAGTGGATAACCCTCTTTGGCTCTTACAGTCACAATCAATGACTAGTTCATAAAAGTAGCTTTGTGGTGATACCAAAATCATTACAGGAGACTTCAAGATGTTGGATAACAGGCAATTATATTTAGGGTAACATTATGGTCAATCTTGCGATGTGAAGATCAAATTCGGCCAAGCTCCTGCCAAAACATGGTCTGCATTCAATTTAAGAGAAATCATACTTCTGAATCACTTCTGGTCCTCAAATTTGGACAGATGAAAAAGGAATGTATGTACTTTTAGAAAATATAATAATACCAGAATCAACTTTTGCAACCCAACTCGACTATTTACCGCATTTACAAGAAAACTGCCATTGCGACTTATTGATCGATTTGTGGTGACAGGTCACATTTAGAGTTTCTTTTTTTGGGGGGGGGGGGGAGGGGACACTCTTGCCTCTCTTTTTGAAAACTATCATTAATTAGAAGTGGACTTAATGTAGCTATGTAGAAATAGCCTAGAAATATTTTAATGTTAGTACAAAGAGAATAAGTGAAAAAGGTTGTGACCTACGATTGTTTTGGATTAATCTACTTTCTGAAATGAAAAATCATTGATTAATCATAAACTAGTACTATTATACTTTACAATGTTGCATTTAATAGCTTGACTTCAAATCAAGCCCAAAGGAAAAACAGATCACGGCTTTAACAATTGGAACTTGTAAAGTAATGAGAATTTCATTACTTTACAGTGGTCTGTCTTTCTGTGTCAGCAAAACAATTGTATACTTAGGGTTATTTCTTATTTCTTGTAAAGGGTCATGTGTCGTATGGTGGGACCCCTTTGCGTTACAGGCACCAAAATTATGAATTTTGTCACTGCTTGTATTTAAACCAGTATAACTCAAAAAGTACTAATCAGAAACCAACAAAAGTATACATTTTCTGAGAGCTTATACTTCAGAGAATCTCAATCATCCAGGGTCAAGTTGCTATACACGATGTGTAAAAAAAATTAAAGGGTAATATCACAAAAAACGTATAGTTTTGTGATACTGATGACAACTCATTACACTTGTCAGTATTAAATCATGGCTCAAAGTTGATGTTATATTTTGAAAAAAAGCACACTTTCAGCTTTGAGAAAATGTATGGTTTTACTACTTTTTAATTTTCAGATGGGGTGATACAGGCTGTGACAAAATATGTTAAAAAGTGTGTTGCAATTTGTTATAAAAACATTAATTACACTAATTTAAAAAAACAATTTATTAAACCTAACTAACAAATTTTAGAGATTAAATAGTAGATTATTGTTTACTAAATGGATCAGTAGAGTGTATTTAAAAATTTCAACCAAAATGTAGCCCTGAAGTGAACATACAGTACAGCCTAGAATTCTTTTTGACACCATTACACCATTCACTTTTTGATACACAGAGATAACCATCTGTTCTGGGGAATTATTTATCAAAAATGACTTTTTCTACATGTACTGAGGTCACTGGAGCCAGACATAGACCACCGGAGTACAGAGGAACTGAAGTTTTTGGTCTAGCTTATAGAGGGTTTGGCGAATGGTGTAATGGTGTCGAAAAGAATTCTAGGTGGGTCTGTAGTTGTGTGTCCTCACATGCAGTACTATCATGCTTCATAACATGTACAAGTCAATGGCAAGCATAAGCTACACCAGTAATTAATTAAGTAATTAATGACCTAGAAGACAATTAATTTCATTTTACTATTGAGAATTGTGAAGTAAAACATGTGTCAAGTTAGCCAGATTCATATCATAACTCCAAGATAGCTTATCTGCTGCAAATAGTAAGAAAAACAAAAGAGTACAGGTGAATTTGCAATTTCTCCATAGAGATTGTACACACTCCTCCTCCGCTTATCCTCCTCCGCTTATCCACCAGATTTACCCTCGTTAACATTTTCACATTTTTGGCTAATTAAACAAAGTGTAATGCAAGATTGCTTATCAGATTTCAAAAGCAGAGTAATTTTGCTGCAGAAAGAGCCCAAATTCATTATAATTGGATAAAGGATGGCTCTGGTGCATCAAGTTTAATTAAGAAGAGGACTGAAAAATGTAACACCACCAGGTATTTGGGGGTCCCACCATACAACACATGACCTATGATAGTATGTCAAATTACCAATCAAATGATACCTAATTCACATGGATTGGTACTTCCTACACTATTTTCCAACAGGTTTTAAATTTTGTAGTACTCTTTTCTTGGATTCTCCATAGACTTTCTATTGTACCGTGTCCGCAGCTCCGTGTCCGCAGCTCCTCCACCCTCCACCCTCGTTAACTAAATTGCTTGTAGAATTCATTAGCATTAATGGATAAACCTGATCTTGGTATCATATGAAAGAGGAATAAATAAGCTTTCTAAACATTCCAAATACAGGGTGTTATCAGTTTAATTTCACAATGAAATCACCTGAACTCTACAAAATTTGAAGAAAAATGTCACGCCTCCACCCTATTAGGGGTCCCAACTTGAGACACATGGCCATAAACAATTTGTACTCGGGGCGAGTAAAAAATAGCCTAGATCCACACAGTAAGTCTGTGGGAGGAAATGGGCAGGTGAATCCAGTCAACTTACGATTTTCACTCTTTTAAAGCACTAAATAATCATTTTGAAATGCAATTTTTTCAGGGCTTCATTTTTAGACCTTATCAAAGACACTTGGAACATGGAGGATTGTGTACATGTAGCTCACATTTTTTTTAACTGTGGTAAATGTCAGCCAATGGCTTCAACAAACAACACAGTGTCAATTTGAAATCATCAATTCTGCTCATTAATTCTACATTTACATGTAGCTCTTGAAAGAAGAAGAATGAATCCAGTACATAAGCAAATAACTAAATATATGAATAAATTTGTTTACTCGTATTTTGTAAATGTTATTATAGAAAAAAACAAAGAAATAAATAAACTTCTTTTAATACTCAGTTACTTTGACAAACGGATTAAAATTTGGCAATATCATCACCAAACCGTTTTTTTTTTGTTCAATTACAATGTTTCTAACTAAATAGTTATTTGTGCAGATAATGCAGAAATAACCAAGGAGGTACTAGGCGAGCTCCTTGAAATAACCACACTCAGTTTCAATACCATTATCAAAACCCTTGCTAATGTATGTATCTACACCTAACACAAAATATCCTATATTCTTAGCAGGGGAAGATAGCAAATTCCTGCCCACCAACACACACAAACAGCACTGCAGGACATGGGTAATAATATGCCCAACACTCAGTGTTGGAGCAAATGGCTCAGGCTTTCCTAATCGGATTAGGGAATTCATGGCACACTCACCCAACTTATTGCCCTGGGGAAAACCAGAGCTTATCTACATGATAATTTGTTCCTATCTTGAAGTGCTGCCTTCAATTATTTTGCTGTTATTATAGGGAGGTTGATATGAAGCAAAGCAGGTGCATTGAAAATTACAGTCTCACTGGTGTATCTCTATGAATATGTTGTTGTACAAGGTACTGCTGACAGAATTCCACTCACACAGTGTACTGTGCAAGCACTACTACATGTATGAGTATGAACATACATGTAGAATGACCATTACTATACATGTAGATAAATGAATACATAAAAAAATATTTCATACATAAATGAATGAATAAATAAACAAATAAGTAAATAAGTTACAAATATGAATTGATTAAATACTAAGTAATTAAGTCAATAAGTTATTACAGGGAATAATTTTCCTGGTATCGCATCGCAATTTGCTCCACATTTTTTAAAGACTGCTACACAAAAAGTCTTTTGTGTAGCAG